>SZWC01007855.1:17678-31429 GCA_023375785.1 Penium margaritaceum | reverse complement strand
GCATTTATATATACATACACAAACTTACACACACATACACGCTCTTACACGCACTTACACGCACTTATACACACTTACACGCACTTACACACACTTACACACACTTACACGGACTTATATGCACTTACACGCACTTACACGCACTCGCACGCACTTACACACACTTACACGCACTCACACGCACTTACACGCACTTACACGCACTTACATGCACTTACACACAATTACACGCACTTACACGCACTTACATGCACTTATACAAACTTACACGCATTTACACGCACTTATACAAACTTACACATACTTACACGTACTTACAAGTACTTACACGCACTTACACGCACTTACACGCATTTACATACACTTACACACACTTAGACGCACTTACACGTACTTACACGCACTTGCATGTACGTGCACACACTTACACGTACTTACATGCACTTATATGCACATATACGCACTTCCACATACTTATACTTACTTACATGCACTTATACAAACATACACGCACTTACACGCACTTACACGCACTTACACGCACTTACACGCACTTACACGCACTTACACGCACTTACACGTACTTACACAAACCTACACATACTTACACGCACTTACACGTACTTACACGCACTTACACGCACTTACACACACTTACACGCATTTACACGCACTTACACAAACTTACACATACTTACACGTACTTACACGTACTTACACGCACTTATACGCACTTACACACACTTACATGCACTTACACGCACTTATACGTACTTACACGCACTTACACGCACTTACACGCACTTACATACACTTACACACACTTAGACGCACTTACACGTACTTACACGCACTTGCATGTACGTGCACACACTTACACGTACTTACATGCACTTATATGCACATATACGCACTTCCACATACTTATACTCACTTACACGCACTTATACAAACATACACGCACTTACACGCACTTACACGCACTTACACGCACTTACACGCACTTACACGCACTTACACGCACTTACACGTACTTACACAAACCTACACATACTTACACGCACTTACACGTACTTACACGCACTTATACGCACTTACACACACTTACATGCACTTACACAAACTTATACGTACTTACACGCACTTACACGCACTTACACGCATTTATGCTGACTTACACAAATGTACACAAACATGCACGCACTTACACAAACTTACACGCACTTACACGTACTTACACACACTTACAGGCACTTACATGCACTTACACGTACTGACACAAACTCACACGCACATACACGCACTTACAAGAACTTACACACACGTACACGCACTTACACATACTTACACGCACTTACACACACTTACACGCACATACACGCACTTACACGCACTTACTCAAACTTACACGTACTTACACGCACTTACACAAACGTATACGCACTTACACGCACTGAGACGCACTTACACGCACTTACATGCACTTATACATACTTACATGCGCTTACACACACTGACACAAACTTACATGCACTTACACATACTTTCATGCACTTACACGCACTTACACGCATGTACACGCATTTATACGCACTTAGACGTACGTAGACATTCTTACACGCACTCAAACGTACTTACACGCACTTACACGAACTTACACGTACTTACAGGCACTTACACACACTTACACGCACCTACACGCACTAACAGATCCTTACATGCATGTATACACACTTACATAAACTTACATGCACGTACACCTACTTACACACACTTACACGCACTTACACACACTTTTACATACTTACACGCGCTGACACGAACTTACATGCACTTACACGTACTTACACGCACTTACACGCACTTACACGAACGTACATGTACTTCCACACACTCACACAAACTTACACACACTTACACGCACTTACATATACTTACACGCACACACATGCACTTATATGCACTTACAGACACTTACACCCAATTACACATACTTACACGCACTTACACGCACTTACATGCACTTACACGCACTTACACGCATTGACACAATCTCACACGTACTTACAAAAACTTACATGCACTTAAATGAACTTACAGGAACTTACACAAATTTACACGCAATTACACGCACTTGCACACACTTACACGTACTAACACAAACATACACACACTTACACACACTTATACGCACATAAACACACTTACACGTACTTACACTCACTGACACAAACTCACACGCACTTACACACATTTACACGAACTTACACACACGTACACACACTTACACAAACTTACATGAACTTACATGCACTTACACGTACTTACACGCACTTACATGCACTTACACGTACTAGCACGCACTTACACGCACTTACACGCATGTACACAAACTTACACACACTTATACACACTTACATTAAATTACACACACTGGCACGCCCTGGCTTACACAAGCATGCACTTGCGTGCACTTACACGCACTTACACGTACTTACACGCACTTTTACACACTTACACGTACTTATACGCACTTACATGCACTTACACGTACTTACACGTACTTCCACATACTTACTCGCACTTACACACACTAATACGCACTTCCACATATAAAAACGCACTTACATGCACTTACATGCACTTACACACACTTACACGCACTTATACGCACTTACACACACTTACACGCACTTGCATGCACTTGCACACACTTACATGCACTTACACGTACTTACACACACTTACACAAACTTACACGCACTTACACACACTTACACGCACTTACACACACTTACAAGCACTTACACAAACTTACATGCACGTATACGCACTTATACGTACTTACACGCACTGATACGCACTTGCATGTACTTACACGCACTTACACATACTTACATGCGCATACACGCACTTACATGGACTTACACATCCTTTCACGCACTTACACGCACTTACATGTACTTAGACGCACTTACACGCACTTAGATGTAATCACACATACGTACACGTACATATACAAACTTACACGCACTTACATGCACTAACACGCACTTACACGTACCTACATGAAATAACACGCACTTGCACATACTTAAACACACGTACACAAACTTACACGCACCTACACGTACTTTCATGCACTTACACGTACTTACACACATATACACACACTTACACGCACTGACACAAACTTACATGCACTTACACGCATTTACACGCATTTACACGGACTTACACGAACGTACACGCACTTATACGTACTAACAGGAACTTACACGCACTTACACGTACTTACACCCACTTACACGCACTCCCACACACTTACACGTACTTACACGTACTTACACACACTTACACGTACTTACACGCACTTACACGCACTTACATGCACTTACACGCACAGACTCAAACTCACACGCAGATACAAGCACTTACACGAAGTTACACACACTTACACGTACTTACACATACTTACACGCACTAACACGCACTTACACGTACTTACACGTACTTACACGCACTTACACGAACATACACGCACTTACACACACTTGCACGAATTCATACGTACTTACACACACTGATACGTACTTATACGCACTGGCACGCACTTACACATACTTACACACGCTTACACGCACTTAGATACACTTACATGCACTTACATGTACTTTTATGCACTTACACGCAGTTACACGCATTTACACGTACTTAGACGTATTTACACGCACTTACACGCACTTACACGCACTTACATGCACTTACACGCACAGACTCAAACTCACACGCAGATACAAGCACTTACACGAAGTTACACACACTTACACGTACTTACACATACTTACACGCACTAACACGCACTTACACGTACTTACACGTACTTACACGCACTTACACGAACATACACGCACTTACACACACTTGCACGAATTCATAGGTACTTACACACACTGATACGTACTTACCCATACTTGCACGCACTTACACATACTTACACATGCTTACACGCACTAAGCTACACCCATATGCACTTACATGTACTTTTATGCACTTACACGCACTTACACGCATTTACACGTACTTAGACGTATTTACACGCACTTACACGCACTCACACATACTTACATGCACTTACACAATCTTACAAGCACTTGCACACACTTATACGCACATACACGCACCTACACACACTAACACGCCCTTTCACACACATACACGTACTTACACAAACTTACAAGCACTTATACATACTTACACGCTTTTATACGCACTTACACACACTTACACACACTTACACGCACTGACACAAACTTATACGCACTTACACGCACTTACACGCATTTACACGGACTTACACAAGTGTACACGCACTTACACACACTTACATGAACTTACATGCACTTACACGTACGAACACCTACTTACACACACTCACACGCACATACACGCACTTACACGCACTTACACACACTTACACGTACTTGCACGCACTTACATGCACTTACATGCACTTACTCGTACTGACACAAACTCACACGCACTTACACGTACTTACAGGAGCTTATACACACTTAAATGCACTTACACATACTTACACGTAGTTACACATACTTACATGCACTTATATGCACTAACACACACTTACACGCACTTATACGTACTTACACCCACTTACACACACTTATACACACTTACACGCACTTACATGCACTTACACGCACTTACACATACTTATACGCACTTACACAAACTTTCACGCACTTACACGCACTTAAACGTACCTACACACACTTACACGCACTTACACGCACTTACATGCACTTACACAAAATTACACATGCTTACACGTACTTACACGCACTTACACGCACTTACACGCACTTACACGCACTTACACGCACTTACACGCACTGACACAAAGTTACACGCACTTACACCCACTTATACGCACTTACACACACTTACACATATGTACACGCACTTACATGCACTTACACAAACGTACACGCACTTACACATACTTACACGCACTTATACACACTCACACACACTTACACACACGTATATGTACTTACACGCACTTACGTGTACTTACACACACTTATATGCACTCACACACACCTAAACGCATTTACATGTACTTATACGTACTTACACATACTTACACGCACTTACACGCTCTTACACGTACATACACGCACTTTCTCGCCTTTACACGTACTGACACAAACTTACACACACTTACACGCACTTACACGCAATTACACGAACTAACACAAACTTACATGCACTTACACGCACTTACACACATGTACACGCACTTACACGTACTTACATGCACGTACACGCACTTACACGAATGTACACGCACTTACACGTACTTACACGAACTTACATGCACTTCCACGTACTTACACATACTTCCGTACACTTAAACACTCTTACACGCACTTACACATACTTGCACGCACTTACACCCATTTGCACGCACTTACACGCACTTACACACACTTACACGTACCGACACAAACACACACAAACGTATACCCACTTACAAACACATACACACACTTACACGCTCTTACACGTACTTACACGCACTTACACATACATACATGCACTTATACACACTTACACGCACTTACACCCACTGACACGAACTCATAGGACTTACATGCACTTACACAAACTTACACACGCTTACACGCACTTACACAAACTTACACAAACTTACATGCACTTACACGCACTTATATACACTTACACGTACTTACATGTACTTACCCGCACTTACACGCACTTGCACGCACTTACATGCACCTACACGCACTTACATGCACTTACACGCACTTACACAAACTTATACACACTTACACAAACTTCCACACGCTTATACGCACTTACATGTACTTCCACGTACTTACACGCACTTACACGTAGTAACATGCACTTACACATACTTACACCCACATACATGTACTTATACGCACTGACACTCACTTACATGCACTTACACGTACTTGTATAAACTTACACATACTTACACACACTTACACAAACTTACATGTAGTGACACGCACTGACACGCACCTACACGCACTTACACGTACTTACACATACTTACACGCACTTACACGCACTTACATGCACTTACACGTACTTACACACACTTACACGTACTTACATGCACTTATATGAATTTACACGCACTAACCCGTACTTATACGCACTTACACACACTTACACGTACTTACACGCACTTATACAAACTTACACGCACTTACACACACTTCCACGTACCTACACGTACTTACACGCACTTACATGCACTTGCACATACTTATACAAAGTTACACACACTTACACGCACTTACATGCACTTACACGGACTTACACAAACGTGCATGTATTAACACGCACTTACACAAACTTACACGCACATACACGCACTTACACATACTTACACACACTCAAATGCACTTATATGCACTTACACACACTTGCACGTACTTACATGCACATACACGCACTGAGAGGAACTCACACAAACTTACACACACTTATACGCAGTTACACGCACTTACACGCACTGACACGCACTTACACGGACTTACACGCACTTACACGCACTTACATATACTTACATGCACTTACATGCCCTTAAACACACTTACATGCACTTACACGTACTTACACACACTTTCATACATTTACACGAACTTTCACGTACTGGCACACATTGGCATGCAATGGCACACACTTACACGCACGTACACAGACTTACACGCACTTATATGCACTTACACGTACTTACACGCACTTACATGCACTGACACACACTTACACATGCTTACACACACTTACACAAAGTTACACACACTTACACGTACTTACACGCACTTACACATGCTTCGAGGCACTTGCATGTACTTGCACACACTTACATGCACTTACACGCACTTACACGCAATTACATATACTTACACGCACTTACACACACTTCACATACACTTACACATATGTAAACGCACTTACACTCACTTATTCATACCTACACGCACTTATACGTACTTACACGCACTTTCACACACTTACACGCACTTGCACACACTTACACGCACTAACATGAACTCACACACACCTACAAGTACTTACACGCACTTACACGTACGTACAGGCATTTACACATGCTTACACAAACTTACACGCACTTACACGCTCTTACACACACTTACACGCACTTACACACACTTACACGCACTTACACACACTTACACGCACTTACACAAACTTATATGCACTTACACGCACTTACACGTACTTATACGCACTTACACGCACTTAGACGCACTCACACGCACTTACACGTACTCACACGCACTTACATGCACTTACACACAATAACATGCACTTACACGCACTTACACGTACTTATTCAAACTTACACGTACTCACACGTGTTTATACAAACTTACACGTATTTACACGTACTTACAAGTACTTACACGTACTTACACGTACTTACACGCACTTACACGCATTTACAGGGACTTACACGCACTTACACGCACTTATATGCACTTACACACACTTGCATGTACATGCACACACTAATACGCACTTACACACACTTATATGCATTTATACGCAGTTAAACGTACATATACGTACTTACACGCACTTGCGCAAACTTACATGCACTTACAAGCACTTACACGCACTTACATGCACTTACACGCACTTACACGTACTTACACAAACTTACACACACTTACACGTTCTTACACACACTTACACGTACTTACACGCACTTATACGCACTTACACACACTTACACGCACTTACACAAACTTATACGCACTTACACGCACTTACACGCACTTACACCCATTGCACACACTTACACACACTTATACGTACTCACACGCACTTACACGCATTTACATGCACTTACATGCACTTACACACACTTACACGTACTTGCACACAATCACATGCACTTACACGCACTTACACACAGTTACACGTAGTGACACAAACTTACATGAGCTTACGTACACTTACACGCACTTACACGCACTTACATAAACGTACACGCACTTATACGCACTTACGCAAACTTACACGCACTTACATGCACTTACACGTACTTATACGCACTCATATGCTCTTACACGCACTCACACGTTCTTACACGCACTTACACGCACTTACACGTACTCATACATACTTACATACACTAACACGCACTTACACGCACTTACATATACTCACATGCACTTACACGCACTTGCATGCACTTGCACACATGTACATGCACTTACACGCACTTACACGCACTTACACGTACTTACACGTACTTACGCGTACTTACACGCACTTCAGTGTTGTCCTCGAGGTCCGTTGTGATCCGATCACAACGGCCTCGGCACCCCGATGCATATCGATGTGGCATCGATGTGGGGTGATGGCACTTTTCACGCAAAACTTTTTTCCGTGGTCAGCACGCGTGGATGTCTCGCATGTGATTTCGGTCTCGGCACTTTTTGAACACTTTAAGTGTGCGTGTTCAGGTTGACGCGTGAACATTATCACCAGAGTTGATGGTGCATGACGGTCCCATGCACTCATCCACTGAATATGGACACAAAAGAATCCTGGCAATATCCACATGGCAGAATTTGAATGAAAATAGAGGACATGCCACTCCACGTGGAGGTTTCAGATTCATTTCTAAAGTCCACCGTCCAACGGTGGCTGCCATGTCACTGCGATTTTCACGGATGGTGCATGAAGGATTTAGATGAACAAGACCTTCACATTTCCAGCAAACCTTGCACGTTCTACATGGTTTGAAGAACGTATTTCTAAAATATCTGTGTTGCTGTCAGAGGAGAGAAGAAGGTTGAGAAGTCGACGTTCGAACTTTGAACTACCGAATTTGAACGGCGATTCCACATGGCTTCATGCACCCAACCAGTCTGACACTTGGACAGCAATGCATGCTTTGTCAGTCTATGTGCATGGATTGCATCGCCATGCTCTGATCATCGGACTGATCGATATCCACTTTACATCGATGAATGCCATTGATCGATGTGGACATTGTCCATTGATTCAATGGACAATTTCCACTGATCGACGCGGACGCGGACTGCCTTTCCAACAATCTGATCCTTCATCGACCACCGATAGCTTGTGTGCCATCGGCACACAAGCCATCGGGGCTTGTGTGCCGATGGCCCATGGCCCATCAGCCATCGACCGTCGGCACTCGGGTGGCCGTCGGCTGTCAGCCGACGCCCAACGGATAGCTCAAAGTCCACCAGATACAATCACATCCTCTGTTCATTGTCACTTCCGGACACTTAGGTCGTGGATGAGGCCCAGAGGCCTCGTCCACCTCACCATCATGCCGCCCAAGAAGGGACCCGCGAGCTCGTCATCAAACGTCGGGTCATCGGCTGTCCAGGGCTCCTCTCCACAGGGTTCCATCCTCCGATTCACCCAAGCAGACTTCAATCCTGCTCCCGTGGGACGCCTCCATGGGGATTTCCTCACACTTGCACCGTCCCGCCACTGTCTGCCCGTGCCAACCCCTGCCAAGCGTCCCGGATTCATGTGTGGTTCTTGCGGGGTCACGTTGAGTGGCACGTGTGACAGAATCAGGGGGCACTTTGGAGAAACAAACCGGGATGTCGGCTGTTGCGACTATCCTCCTCCGCTTGCTTGTGATGCCCTCGGCTTGGAGCGCAAGCCGCGACCACCACATGGATGGAAGCCGGTGAATCCAAGACTGTACAATGGGCTTGGGGACAACTGGGGGACAAGCCAGAAGCCAGTCACATGGGCAACTCTTTGGGAGCAGCGTGAGCGTGCCGCGGCCTTCGAGTTGCTGGGCTTCCAGCGGACGATGATGACGACTACGGACTACAGCTGGAGGCTCAGCAGCAGACACCACCGCCACAGCAACAGCAAAAGCAGCAGCACGTGTTCCATGCGCCATCATCACAGGAGACACCTCCCTCTTTGCAGAGGGTGGCGGGACTGGTGCAGACGAGCATGCGTGCGCATGTAGACACAGCAGCCAACAACGCCTGCCAGATGGCAATTGCAAAGCTCATGGCGAGTGCAGCACTTATCGTCTCCTTCTGTAGAGAGCCACTGCTCTTGGAAGTGGTGCGGACTGCACGGACGACAACGTCAAACTTCCGCTTGCCTAACCGCGGCAGGGTGGTGTCTGAGCTGCTGCCGAAGCTGGATGTGAAACTCGAGCAGCTTGATGCATCGCTGAAGCAAGGCTGGCCCATCTACGGTGTCTCCCTTGCAGTGGACGAGTGGGCGGACGTGCAGCAGCATCCAATTTACAACGCAATGGCAGTGAAGGTAAAGGGAACCTACCACGTCTTCTCCAAGGATGCCAGTGGCATCATTGGTAATGCGGACCACGTGTCCGCTGTCATCGAGGACGCCATTGTCACAATGGGGGCAAAGCACATCTCGTCGGTTGTCTGTGACAACACCGCAGTCAAGAAGAGAGCATTTGAGAACCTAAAGACAAAGTATCCGGGCATCCTATGGCACGGCTGCTGTGCCCACAACGTGGATCTCGTGATGAAGGACGTTTGCAAGAGTGATTGGGCGGCTGGGGTTTTGAGCAGAGTGGAGCGCGTGGTTAACTTCTTCCGTAACAACGACATGCCCCGTGTATGGCTGAAGCAGCAGAGTGGGGGGCGGGTGCTACTTCCGCGTTGTGACACTTGTTTCGCATCAGCCCACATTGTCACACAGCGCATGCTTGACATGCGGCCCTTCCTCCCCAAACTTGTGAACTCGGACACGTGGAAGGAGATGGGCAGCAGGAAATATGGGGCGTTTAAGCAACGCAAGAAGCAGGTTCGAAAAATCGTCCGTCGCCGTGTTTTCTGGCTGCAGGTTCGCCTGCTCCGTGACCTCTTCAACGCGCTTGTTGAGGTACTCCGCATTGCAGACTCCCCGGGTGGCGCAACAGGTGAAATCTACGAAGGGCTCCTTGACTGCACGGCAGCATTGAAGGCCCTGAGCAAGTCCAGAGGCCGCAAGCCAGCACGCGTTGCAGCACAACATGTGAAGCTAGCCGTGGACAGGTTGAAGGCAAGGTGGACGAAGGATATGGCATGCCCTTTGTACGCGGCTGCACGCCGTGTGCACCCCACACACTTCGGGAATGACTTGGGGGACGATGTCAGCATGGTTGCAGGTTAGGCACAGGTGGTGGAGGCCCTCGTCCCTGCACCGAAGCAGGCTGATTTGCAAAAGGAGGTCGAGCCCTTCCAGCTCGGCCGCGTCACTGTGGAGGTTATCCTGGTGACTACTCGACGCCTGAGCGACAAGGCGAGGGCAGCAATGGACAAGGTGGTGGCGAAGGAGTTACAACCATACAAGTGGTCCTCCCTCCACCTCGTTCAGCTGCCTAATCTATGCGAGCTGGCCATCGAACTTCTCTCTCAGCCATGTGCCTCGTCTGACTGTGAGAGGATCTTCTCCACCCACCAACTGATCCACACTGCACGCCAAAACCGCCTCCGTGTGAGCACGCTGGAAATGCTAGTGCACTGCAACGTGCGCCTCTGCAAGCACTACAAGCGCACAAAGCCACGGTGTGGAAGGGACATGAACTGGTTGCAGGCTGAGGACTCCGACAGTGAGGAAGACGGTGAGCTGGTGCCAGACATTGAGGAGGAGGAAGAGGAGGATGCAGATGGAGAAGCAGAGAGTGAGGATGACGAGATGGAGGACGNGCAAGCACTACAAGCGCACAAAGCCACGGTGTGGAAGGGACATGAACTGGTTGCAGGCTGAGGACTCCGACAGTGAGGAAGACGGTGAGCTGGTGCCAGACATTGAGGAGGAGGAAGAGGAGGATGCAGATGGAGAAGCAGAGAGTGAGGATGACGAGATGGAGGACGAAGAGGTGTACGTGGAAGGAGAGGAGGATGAGGAGGGAGGTGGAGGAGAGGCGCAAACCAAGGAGCAGCAGCCACGCCACACTGGGCTGGCCGAGGATGCTCCGTCCTACGCACGTCCACTGTGCACTCGGGCCATGGTGGAGAAAGACAATCCAGCTACCAATGCAGGTGAAGCAGATGGCAATTCTGGTGGAGCAGATGATGCTGATGGCAATGCAAGCTGTGTTGGCAATGATGCTACTGGCGGTGCTGATGATGCTGGCAATGATGCTACTGGCAATGCCGATGGAGATGATGCTGCTGACAACGCTGCTGACGACGCTCCTGACGCTTCTGCGGCTGCTGAAGATGCTGTTGCTGACGCTGCTGACTTTGCTGATGCTGCTGAAGACGCTGCTGAAGATGCTGCTGGCAATGGTGCTAGGGCTGGTGCTGCTTGTGCCGGTAAAGTTCCTCTTGCTGCTACACGCGATGTTGGTGCACGTACCAGCAGCCGCAAAGCAGCTGGTGGGAAGGGAGCCGCTGGTGGAAGAGGTGCTGCACGTGGCAAAGGCGCAGTAGGTGGCAAGGGCGCTGATCGTGGCACAGCAGGTGGCAAGGGCCCTGCTAGTGGCAAGGGCCAGGCAGCTGGCAAGGGCCCTGTAGGTGGCAAGGGCACTGCTAGTTCCAAAAAAGGGACATCCATGTCCTCTACCAAGGCTGTTACCATTGGCAACAAGGGCAGCAAGCGGCTTCGGGAGCGGTAGCCTGCTAGGGGGAATACTAGGTGGAAATAGGTTGTGTTGTCTCCTGGGGAACTCTGTCCATGATGCAATGAAATCTTGTGACATCTCAACATGCTGCTATTTCTTTAAGCGTGGATCTGAATGCATGCTTTGTTGGAGTTGAGAAGTAGATGGAACACATGGAATGAATGCAAAGAAACTAGTGACCATGTGTAACATACACATAAAATGTGAGCACTCACGGTGTACAATGGCACAGGAAATTGTGTGTTGGTTTAGTTTTTGACACACTGCCTCGGACACATGGAATTTCAAAAGGTAAAGTATACATTCTGATTGTGAAATGTCTGATTTAAGGGCTAACAAGCATGCTATGCATGCTATCACCATATATGGTGATGTGTTATATAACCACATTGATCCTGCATGCAAAATGTGCTTCACGATGTGTGTTAATGCTTGCAAATAAATAACTGAAGTGCAAGTTTAAGTGTCCCTCACAAACCCCTTCCGGGGTGGCCGGGGTGGCGTTGTGCCTGAAGATGACAACGATGTGCCAAGGTGCACATCGTTGTGCCGAGGTTCGATGTTGGCAGAACAACACTGACGCACTTACACGCACTTACACGCACTTACATGCACTTACACGCACTTACACATACTTACACGAACTTATAAGTACCTACATGCACTTACACGCACTTGCATGCACTTACACACGCTTACAAGTACTCACACGCACGTACACGCATTTACATGCACTTACATGCACTCAATCACAATTACACGGACTTCAACACACTGACACAAGCTTACACAAAATCACACGAACGTACACGCACTTATACATACTTACACAAACTTACATGTACTTACATGTACTTACACGCACTTACACGTACTCACACGCACTTATACACACTCACACACACTTACACACACTTACACGTACTAACACGCACTTACACGTACTTACACATACTTGCACGCACTTACACGCACTTACACGCACTGACACAAACTCACACGCACTTACACGTACGTACACAAACTTACACGCACTTACACGAACTTA
>SZWC01007855.1:0-17473 GCA_023375785.1 Penium margaritaceum | reverse complement strand
ACTCACACACACTTACACACACTTACACGTACTAACACGCACTTACACGTACTTACACATACTTGCACGCACTTACACGCACTTACACGCACTGACACAAACTCACACGCACTTACACGTACGTACACAAACTTACACGCACTTACACGAACTTACACAAACTTACACAAACGTATACGCAAGTACACGCACTTACACGCACTTACACGCACTTACACGCACTTACACACACTTACACGCACTTGCACAAAGTACACGTACTTACATGCACTTACACAAAGTTACACGTACTTACACGCACTCATACGCACTTAAACGCACTCACAGACACTTACACGTACTTATACATACTAACACATACTTACACGTAATTACACACACTTACACATACTTACACTAACTGACACAAACTCATACATACTTACACGCACTTACAGGAACTTACACACACTTACACACACCAACAGAAACGTAAACAAACATAGACGCACGTACACGCACTTACATGCACTTACACACACGTAAACACACTTACACATACTTACACGTACTTACATACACTTACACGTACTTACATGCACCTACACGCACTTACTCACACTTACATAAACTTACACGCACTAGCACACACTGGCACACACTTAGATACACTTACACGTACTTACATACACTTACATGCACTTGCATGCACTTACATGTACTTACACACACTTACACGTACTTACACGTACTTATATGCACTTACACACACTAACACGCACTTACACGTACTTACACAAACATACACCCACTTACCCGCACTTACATGCACTTCCACATTCTTACACATACTTACACGTACTAACACGCACTTACACAAACTTTCATATATTAACACGTACTTACACATACTTACACATGCTTACACGCAGTTACAAGCACTTACACGTACGTACACACACTTACACGCACTTACACGCACTTGCATGCAATTGCACACACTTACACGCACTTACATGCACCTACACACACTTATACACACTTACATGCACTTACACGTACTTAAACATACTTACACGCACTTACACGAACGTATACAAACTTATACGCAGTTACACGTACTTACACAAACGTACACGCACTTACACGCACTGACACGCACTTACACGCACTTACACGTACTTCAACATACATACACGCACTTAGACGCACTTACACCCACTTACACGCACTTACACATACCTACACGTACTTCCACGCATTTACATGTACTTACATGCACTCACACGCACATACACGCACTTACATACACTTACTTGTACTTACACACACTTACACGAATTTACACGCAGTTATACGCACTTACATGCACCGACATGCACTTACCCGCACTTACGCGCTCTTACATGTACTAACACGACCCTACACTCATTTACAGGCACTTACATGCACTTAAACGCACTTAGATGCACTTACACGTCCTCACACATACTGACACAAACTTACACGCACTTACATGCACTTACACGCACTTACACGGACTTACACAAACGTACATGCACTTACATGCACTTATTCAAAGTTACACACACTTACACACACTTACACGCACTTACACGCACTCACACGTACTTACATGTACTTATACGCACTTACACGTACTTACACGCACTTACACACACTTACACGCACTTGCACACACTGAGACAAGTTTACACGCACATACATGCACTTGCACGAACTTACACACACTTACATGCACTTAAAGGAACTTACACGAGCTTACTTGTACTTACACATACGTACACGTACTTACACGCACTTACAAGCACTTACACGCACTTACACAAATGTACACGTACTTACACGCACTTACACGAACTGACATGTACTTACACACACTCATATGCACTCACACGCACTTACACGCACTTACACAAATGTACATGCAATTACACGCACTTACACACACTTACACATAATAACACGCACTGACATGAACTCACCTGCACTTACACGCACTTACACGAAGTTACACATACTTACAAGCACTTACACAAACTTACACGAACTTACATGTACTTACACGCACTTACACACACTTACACGTACTTACACGCACTTACACGCACTTACACATACTTACATGAACTTATACGCACTTACACGTACTTACATGCACTTCCACATACTTACACGCACTTACACGCACTAACATGCACTTACACATATGTACACGCACTTACACGCACTTACATGCACTTGCCTGTACGTGCACACACTTACACACACTTACACGCACATCCACGCACTTACACACACTTAAACGCTCTTACACACACTTATACGCACTTACACGCACTTACACGCACTTACACGCACTTACACAGACTTACGAATACTTACATGCACTTACACGAACGTACATGCACTTAAACGCACTGACACACACTTATACGCACTTACAAGCACTTACACCTACTTACACGCTCTTACACGCACTTACACGCACTTACACGCACTTACACGCACTTACACACACTTATACATACTTACATGCACTTATATGCATTTATACGTACTTACACACACTTACACACACTTACACACACGTACACACACTTATACGTACTTACACGCACTTATACAAACTTACACACACTTACACACACTTCCACGCACCTATACGTATATACACGCACTTATACACACTTGCACGTACTTACACAAACTTACACACACTTACACGTACTTACACGGACTTACACAAACATACATGCATTAACACATAATTACACAAACGTACACATACATACACGCACTTACACACACTTAGATGCACTCACAAGAACTTACATGCACTTATACGCACTTACACGCACTTACATGCACGGATACGACTCACACAAACTTACACGCACTTATACGCACTTTCACGCACTTACTCACACTGATACGTACTTACATGCACTTACACGCACTAACACACACTTACACACACGTACACACACTTACATGCCCTTCCACGCACTTGCATGTACTTACAAGCAACTTACACGCACCAGCATGCATTGGCACGTACTGAGACCAACGTACATGCACTTACAAGCACTTAGACGCACTTACACGCACTTACATGTACTTACACCCACTTACATGTACTAACACGCACTTACACATACTTACACGCACTTAACCAAAGTGACACGCACTTACACGCACTTACATGTACTTACATAAACTTAGACGCACTCGCATGTACTTGCATATACTTACACACACTTACACGTACTTGCACGTACTTACACGCACTTACACATACTTCACATACACTTACACGCACTAAAACGCACTTACACTCACATACACGTACTTACATGCACTTATACATACTTACACGCAGTTCCACGCACTTACCCGCACTTGTACGCACTTACATGCACTTATACAAACGTACACCCTTTTACACGTACTTACACGTACGTACACACACTTACACGTACATACACGTATTTATATGTACTTACACAAACTTACACATACTTACACGCTCTTACACACACTTACACGCACTTACATGCAGTTACATGCACGTATACACACTTACACAAACTTCTATGCACTTACACGCACTTACATGCAAATACACGCACTTGCACGTACTTAAACGCAATAACACGCACTTACACGTACACTTAGAGAACTTACACCCACTTACAGAACTTACACGCACTTACACACTCTTACACGTACTTACACACACTTACACAAATGTACACGCATGAACCAGCACTTACACAAACTTACACACACTTATACACACTTACACGCACTTACATGCACTCACACATACTTACACGCACTTTCACGCACTTACACGCACTTATACGCAGTGACACAATCTCACATGCACTTACACGCACTTACACAAGCTTATACGCACTTACACGACTTTACACGAACTTACACAAATTTACACACACTTACACACACGTACACGTACTTATACGCACTTACACACAATTACACGTACTTACACAAACGTACATGCACTTACACACATTTACACCAACTTACATGCATTTACACGCACTTACACGCACTTACACGCACTCACACGCACTCACATGCAATTACAAGCACTTACACGAACTGACACGCACTTACATGTACTTACACGAACTTACACGCAATTACACATACTGACACGCACTTACACGCACTAACACGCACTTATACGTTCTTACACACACTTACACGCACTTATACATACATACATGCACTTACACACACTTACACACACTTACACGGACTTACACGCACTTACACGTACTTATACGTACTTATACAAACTTACACACACTTGTACGCACTTACACGCACCTATACACACTTACACACACTTACGCGCACTTACACGTACTTATACGCACTTACACACACTTACATGCACTTTCACGCACTTACACGCACTTACACATACTTACATGACTGTACACGCACTTATACGCACTTACACAAACTTACACACACTTACAGGCACTTACACGTACTCACACGCACTTACACGCACTTACACATACTTACACGCACTTACACGCACTTACACGCACTTACACGCACTGACACAAATTCACACATACTTACATGCACTTACACGCACTTACACGCACTTACACGCACTTACACAAACTTACACGAACTTACATGCACTTACATACACTTACACACACGTACACGTACGTACACGCACTTATGCACACTTACATGCACTAACACAAATGTACACGCACATACACGTACTTATAGAACCCTATACATGCGTAGACGCACTTACATGCACTTAAACGCACTTACACGTACTTACATACACTTACATACACTTACACGCACTTACACATACTTACACATACTAACACAAACTCATATGAACTTACACACAATTACACGCACTTACGCACACTTACACGCATTTATGCACACTTACAGGCACTTATATGCACCTACATGCACTTACACACACTTACACACACTTACACGTACTTACACGCACTTACACACACTTACACGTACTTACACAGACTTACACGCACTTACATGAACTTACACGCACTGGCACGCACTGGCACGCATTCGCACACACTTACACGTACTTACACGTACTTACACGCACTTACACGTACTTACACGTACTTACACGTACTTATACATACTTACACAAACGTATACATACTTACATGCACTTACACGCACTTACGCATACTTATACGCACTTGTACACACTTACACGCACTTATACGCACTTATACACACTTACACGCACTTACATGCACTTACACGCACTTACACACACCTACACGCACTAACACGAACCTATACGCACTTACACATACTTACACACACTCACACACACTTGCACGCGCTTACATGCACTTACACGCTCTCACACACACTTACACAAACTTAGACGTACTTACATGCACTTACACGCATTTACATACACTTACACACACTTACGCGCACTTACACATACTTATAGTATTACACGAGCTTACATGTACTTACACACTATTCCACGCACCTACACGTACTTGCACGCACTTACACGTACTTGTACATACTTCCACAAACTTATACCCACTTACACGCACTTACATGCACTTACACGGACTTAAACTAGCTTACACTTACTTACACGCACTTACATGCACATACACACACTGACACGTACTTACACGCACTTACACGCACTTCCACGTACTTACACATACTTACATGCACTTATACGCACTTACATGCCCTTACACACACTTAGACACACTTACATGCACTTATACGTACTTACATGCACTTAAACAAACTTACACATACTTGCACACACTTGCATGCACTGGCACGCACTTACACGCAGTTAGACACACTTACACACAATTACACGCACTTACACGTACTTATATACACTTACATGCACTAACACACACCTACACGTACTTACACGCACATACACAAAGTTACATGCACTTACACGTACTTACACGCACTTACACATACTTAGACGCACTTGCATGTACGTGCACACACTTACACGCACTTACACACTCTTACACACATGTCACACACACTTACATGCACTTAAAAGCACTTACATCCACTTACACGTACTTACACGCACGTATATGTACTTACAGGCAGATTTATGTACTTATACGTACTTACACGCACTTACACACACTTACATGAACTTACACACACTTACACGCACTTACACACACTTACACACACTTACATGTACGTACACACATTTACACGCACTTACACAAACGTACACACACTTACACGCTCTTACACGCACTTACACGTGCTTACACCCATTTACATGTACTTATACGTTTACATGCACTCACGCGCACTTACACACACTTACACGCACTTACACGCACTTACACGCACTTACATACACTGATACAAACTCACACGCACTTACATGTACTTACACAAACTTACACAAACTTACACAAACTTACACGCACTTATACAATATTACACAAACTTACACAAACTTAAACGCACTTACACACACGTACACGCACTTACACGCACTTACACGCAGTTACACACAATTACACGTACTTACACAAACGTACACGCACTTATATGCACTTACATGAACTTACACGTACTTACACATATTTACACGCACTTACACGTACTCACACGCACTTAAACATTCTGACACGCACGAAAACACACTTATACGCACTTACATGCACTTACACGCACATACACGCACTTACATGCACTTACATGCAGTTACACATACTTATTGCACACTTACACAAACTTACACGCACTTTTACGTACTTACATACACCTACACGCACTTACACATACTTCAACACACTTACACGCACTTAGACAAACTTACACATACTTACACACACTTTTATGCACTTAGACACACTTACACACACTTACACGAGTATACACACACTTACACACACTTATACGAACTTCACGCACTTACATATACTTACACGTACATACACGTACTCACACGCACTTACACGCAATTACACATACTTGAACGCACTTACACGTCCTAACACCTACTTACACGCACTGTTACAAGCCCTCTTACACTTACACGCACTTACACACACTTGCACACACTTACATGCACTTACAGAAACTTACACAAACTTACATGCACTCACACATACTTACACCCACGTTTACGCACTTACACCCACTTACGTGCACTTACCCACACTTACACAAACGTACACGCACATACACGTACTTACATAAACTAACACACACTAACACGCACTTAGATACACTTACACGTACTTTCACGCACTTACACACACTTAAATACACTTAAACGCACTTACACGTACTTACACGCACTTACACGAACTTACACACACTTACACGCACTTATACGCACTTACACGCACTTATACATGCTTACACAAACTTACACACACTGGCACGCACTAGCATGCATTGGCACACACTTACATGCACCTATACACACTTACACACACTTACACGTAATTACACACACGTAAACACACTTATAGCTACTTACACGCACTTACACGCACTTACACACACTTACACGAACTTACATGTAATTACACACACTTACACACACTTGGGCATACTTACACACACTTACACATACTAACACGCACCTACACATACTTGCACGCACTTACACGAACTTACACGCACTTACACACACTTACACGCACTTATACACGCTTACACGTACTTACACGTACTTGCATGCAATTGCATACACTTACACGCACTTACACGCACTTACACACACTTACACCTACGTTCACACACTTACACGCACTTACACGCTCTTAATCACATTTCACCGCTTACACACACTTAAACATACTTATACTGTTTACATGCACTTACACGCACTTACACGCATTTATACACACTTTCAGGTACTTATACACACTTACATGCACTTACACGCACTTACACGCACTTACACGCAATTACATGCATTTACACACACTTACACAAACTTACACACACTTATACACACTTACACGCACTTACACGCACTTACACGCACTTACACGCACTTATACACGCTTATACATACTTACACGATCAAATACGCACTTACACGTACTTACATCTACTTGCACGTACTTACACGCAATTACACAGACCCACACATACTTACACGCACTTACACGCATTTACATACACTTACACGCAATTACACACTTACACACACTTACACGTACTTACACGCACTGACACCAACTTACCCGCACTTACACGTAGTGACACGCACTTACACGCACTTACACAAGCTACACGCACTTCCACGCACTTACACACACTTACACAAACTTACACTCACTTACATGCACGTACATACACTCACACGCACTTATACTCACTTACATACACTTACAGGCACTTACACGCACCTACACCCACTTACACGTACTTACACGCACTTACACACACTAACACGTACGGACACAAACTCACACGCACTTACACGAACTTACAAGCCCTTAAACAAACTTACACGAACTTACACAAGCTTATACGCAATTACACGCACGTATACACACTTACATGCACTTACACGCACTTACACACACTTACATGTACTTACACAAACATACGCACACTTATACGTACTTACACAAGTTAACATGCACTTACACGCACTTACACGTACTTACACGCACTCACACGCACTTGCACACATTTACATGCACTTACACAGACGTACACACACTTACACGCACTTACACGCACTTAGACGCACTTACACTCACTGACACGAACTCACACGCACTTACACGCACTTACACAAAATTACATACACTTACACGCACTTACACAAACTTACACGAACTTACACGCACTTACACGCACTGAGACGCACTTATACACACTTACGCGTATAAGTGCGTATAAGTGTGTACGTTGCCCTACTTGCGTCCTACTTGCACCCTACTTGCGCCCTACTTGCGCCCTACTTGCGTCCTACTTGCGTCCTACTTGCACCATACTTTTGCCCTACTTGCACCCTACGTGCACCCTACTTGCCCCCTACTTGCGCCCTACTTGCGCCCTACTTGCGCGCTACTTGCGCGCTACTTGCGCCCTACTTGCGCCCTACTTGCGTCCTACTTGCGCCCCAGTTGCGCCCTACTTGCCCCCTACTTGCGCCCTACTTGCGCCGTGCTTGCGCCCTACTTGCGCCCTACTTGCGCCCTATATGCGCCCTACTTACGCCCTACTTGCGCCTTACTTGCGCCCTACTTGCGTCCTACTTGCGCCCCAGTTGCGCCCTACTTGCCCCCTACTTGCGCCCTACTTGCGCCGTGCTTGCGCCCTACTTGCGCCCTACTTGCGCCCTATATGCGCCCTACTTACGCCCTACTTGCGCCTTACTTGCGCCCTACTTGCGTCCTACTTGCGCCCCAGTTGCGCCCTACTTGCCCCCTACTTGCGCCCTACTTGCGCCGTGCTTGCGCCCTACTTGCGCCCTACTTGCGCCCTATATGCGCCCTACTTACGCCCTACTTGCGCCTTACTTGCGCCCTACTTGCGTCCTACTTGCGCCCCAGTTGCGCCCTACTTGCCCCCTACTTGCGCCCTACTTGCGCCGTGCTTGCGCCCTACTTGCGCCCTACTTGCGCCCTATATGCGCCCTACTTACGCCCTACTTGCGCCTTACTTGCGCCCTACTTGCGTCCTACTTGCGCCCCAGTTGCGCCCTACTTGCCCCCTACTTGCGCCCTACTTGCGCCGTGCTTGCGCCCTACTTGCGCCCTACTTGCGCCCTATATGCGCCCTACTTACGCCCTACTTGCGCCTTACTTGCGCCCTACTTGCGTCCTACTTGCGCCCCAGTTGCGCCCTACTTGCCCCCTACTTGCGCCCTACTTGCGCCGTGCTTGCGCCCTACTTGCGCCCTACTTGCGCCCTATATGCGCCCTACTTACGCCCTACTTGCGCCTTACTTGCGCCCTACTTGCGTCCTACTTGCGCCCCAGTTGCGCCCTACTTGCCCCCTACTTGCGCCCTACTTGCGCCGTGCTTGCGCCCTACTTGCGCCCTACTTGCGCCCTATATGCGCCCTACTTACGCCCTACTTGCGCCTTACTTGCGCCCTACTTGCGTCCTACTTGCGCCCCAGTTGCGCCCTACTTGCCCCCTACTTGCGCCCTACTTGCGCCGTGCTTGCGCCCTACTTGCGCCCTACTTGCGCCCTATATGCGCCCTACTTACGCCCTACTTGCGCCTTACTTGCGCCCTACTTGCGTCCTACTTGCGCCCCAGTTGCGCCCTACTTGCCCCCTACTTGCGCCCTACTTGCGCCGTGCTTGCGCCCTACTTGCGCCCTACTTGCGCCCTATATGCGCCCTACTTACGCCCTACTTGCGCCTTACTTGCGCCCTACTTGCGTCCTACTTGCGCCCCAGTTGCGCCCTACTTGCCCCCTACTTGCGCCCTACTTGCGCCGTGCTTGCGCCCTACTTGCGCCCTACTTGCGCCCTATATGCGCCCTACTTACGCCCTACTTGCGCCTTACTTGCGCCCTACTTGCGTCCTACTTGCGCCCCAGTTGCGCCCTACTTGCCCCCTACTTGCGCCCTACTTGCGCCGTGCTTGCGCCCTACTTGCGCCCTACTTGCGCCCTATATGCGCCCTACTTACGCCCTACTTGCGCCTTACTTGCGCCCTACTTGCACCCTACTTGCGCCCTACGTGTGCCCTACTTGCGCCCTACTTGCGTCCTACTTCCGCCCTACTTGCGCCCTACTTGTGTCCTACCTGCGCCCTATTTGTGCCCTACTTGCGCCCTACTTCCGCCCTACTAGCGCCCTATTTGCACCCTACTTGTGCCCTACTTGCGCCCTACTTGTGCCCTACTTCCACGCTACTTGCGCGCTATTTGAGCGCTACTTGCGCCCTACTTGCGCCCTAGTTGCGCCCTACTTGCACCCTTCTTGCGCCCTACTTACGTCCTACTTGCGCCCTACTTGCGCCCTACTTGCACGCTACTTGCGCCCTACTTGCGCCCTACTTGCGCCCTACTTGCGCCCTACTTGCGCCCTACTTGCGCCCTTCTTGCGCCCTACTTGCGCCCTACTTGCGCCCTACTTGCGCCCTACTTGCGCCCTACTTGCGCCCTACTTGCGCCCTACTTGCGCCCTACTTGCGCCCTACTTGCGCCCTACTTGCGCCCTACTTGCGTCCTACTTGCACCCTACTTGCGCCCTACTTGCGCCCTACTTGCGCCCTACTTGCACCCTACTTGTGCCCTACTTCCGCCCTACTTCCACCCTGCCGCACGCCCGTGCCGACATCATTCACCCAACTCCTGCTCGAAAACAAAGTCCACGCGCCCTGGAGCATATGACGTACCGCCTCCGGGCACGCGTCTCGAGAGCCTCCGAGACTAAGGGGCGGGAATTTCCGCCAACCCGGAATCGATAAATCTTATCCATACGCACGTTGCACGCCCATACCAACATCGGTGACCCAACTTCCACTCAAAAATTCCAGCCCACGCGCCCTGGAGCATAGGACGTAGCGCCTCCGGGCACGCGTCTCAGGAGCCTCCGAGACTAAGGGGCGGGAATTTCCGCCGACCCGAAATCAAGAAAACGCATCCATACGTACGTTGCACGCCCATACCGACATCGGTGACCCAACGTCCGCTCGAAAATTCCAGCCCACGCGCCCTGGAGCATAGGATGTAGCGCCTCCGGGCATGCGTCTTGGGAGCCTCCGAGACTAAGGGGCGAGAATTTCTGCCGACCCGAAATCGAGAAAACGCATCCATACGAGCGTCGCACGCTCCTATTGACATCGGTGACCCATGTCCCGCTGGAAAATTCCAGCCCACGCGCCCTGTAGCATACGACGTAGCGCCTCCGGGCACGCGTCTCGGGAGCCTCCGAGACTAAAGGGCGGGAATTTCCGCCGACCCTAAATCGAGAAAATTCATCGATACGCACGTCGCACGCCCGTGCCGACATCGATGACCCAACTCCCACTGGAAAATTCCAACCCATGCGCCCTGGAGCATACGACGCAGGACCTCCGGGCACGCGTCTCGAGAGTCTCCGAGACTAAGGGGCGGGAATTGCCGCTGACCCATAATGTGACTCCGAACAAGTAACAAAAGGGTAAAAGCTCATTTTATTTTGATTGTCAGTATGAATACAAACTGTGAAAGCATGGCCTATTGACCCTTTAGTCTTTCGGAATTTGAAGCTATGGGTGACATAAACGTTACCACAGGGATAAATGGCTTGTGGCAGCCAAGCGTTCATAGCGATGTTGCTTTTTGATCCTTCGATGTCGGCTTTTCCTATCATTGGGACGCAGAATTCACCAAGTGTTGGATTGTTCATCCACCAACAGGGAACATGAGCTGGGTTTAGACCGTGGTGAAACAGGTTAGTTTTACCCTACTGATGATCTGGTGCAGCAACAGTAATTCAACTAAGTACGAGAGGAACCGTTGATTCACATGATTGGTATTGCGCTTGGCTGAAAAGCCAATGGCGTGAAGCTACCATGTTTAGGATGATGACTGAACGCCTCTAAGTCGAATTCCATGCTGGAAGCGGCACTTTTTTCCTCCCTGGGTGTTACCCGACTCAAAATAGGGGCGCCTGTGCGCCTCCGAGAGCATATGTCGTGATTCGTCTGGACCAATTCCGAATGTTTGGGGAGATAAATCATTTGCAGATGACTTAAACCAGAACGGGGTACTGTAAGTGGCAGAGTAGCCTTGCTACTACGATTCACTGAGGTTCGGCCTCTGTTCTACCGATTTGTTTCCCCGGGAACTCCCCTCCCCTCCCCTCCCCTCCCCTCCCCTTCCCCCTAACTAGATGTTCGCTGTTGGGAAGGCATGCGGGTTCGACTCCCGTTCTTGTTTCAACCCATTTCACTGCATCAACAGCCCGCAAACCCGGCCACGCACCGCCGTCGCACACCAACGTACGCCAGTGCCTGCAAAAGACGCACACCCACGCATCGCCCACCTGTTCCACGTCCACCCGCACGTACCAACCCAAGCGCACGCACGCCTCTTTTCCTCCCCATGCGTCGTACCAACCCAGGCACCCCCGCGCCTCTTTCCAACCCCACGGGTCGTACCAACCCCAAGCGCGCGTACGCCTCTTTCCCACTCCTCGACTCGTGCTGACCCGGGCACCCCCGCGCCTCTTTCCAGCCCCACGGGTCGTACCAACCCAAGCGCCCGCACCCCTCTTTTCCACCCCACGAGTCGTACCAACCCAAGCTCCCGCACCCCTCCTTTCCACCTCACGAGTCGTATTGTCCCGCTCGCCATCCCACGCACGCACCGCACGCCTCGTCTCCGTAGCCTCGTCCCCGTCGCCTCTCGTTAATCCCACCACTATGCGTGCCACTAACACGACAAGCCTCCATACTGCCCGACCGCCGCTCATCCGTCGCATTCGCACGTTGCTACTGCCACCCCACCCCTCCCCTCCTCGACACCGCCCATTGCCATGCGCGCACCTCCATCCTCCCTCCCATACCCCCTCCCCTCCTCCCCGTGTGGAAATACAACGCATCGACATGCCCATTCCGCTCCTTCACGTTGCATTGCCGTGCCCGCTCACGCACGTGTCATTTTATCGGCCCATCCCTTTCAAAGCGTGGTAAGATCCTACCTGGGCTACTACTCCGGATCCCATTCGAAATCCGCAGATAAGCGCCCATGGGCCAGAATAGTACTGGGATGGGTGACCTCCCGGGAAGTCCTGGTGTCCTACCCATTTTTATCTCCCAAAGGCACACCCGTTTCCACTCCAAGACTAGGGAGCCAAAACTAGGACGCAAATGGCGCACTTGCGTCCTTCTTGCACCCTCGTTGCCTCCTACTTGAGCCCAAAATCTGCCCTCTTTACTTGCGCCCTGCTTGCGCCCTACTTGCGACCTATCTCTCCTACTTGCGCCCTACTTGCGTCCTACTTGCGCCCTACTTGCGCCCTAATTGCACCCTACTCGCGTCGTACTTGCGCCCTACTTGCGCCCTACTTGCGCCTTACTTGCGCCCTACTTGCGTCCTACTTGCGCCCTACTTGCGCCCGAATTGCACCCTACTCGCGTCGTACTTGCGCCCTACTTGCGCCCTACTTGCGCCTTACTTGCGCCCTACTTGCGTCCTACTTGCGCCCTACTTGCGCCCGAATTGCACCCTACTCGCGTCGTACTTGCGCCCTACTTGCGCCCTACTTGCGCCTTACTTGCGCCCTACTTGCGTCCTACTTGCGCCCTACTTGCGCCCGAATTGCACCCTACTCGCGTCGTACTTGCGCCCTACTTGCGCCCTACTT
This sequence comes from Penium margaritaceum, assembly GCA_023375785.1. NCBI lineage: Eukaryota > Viridiplantae > Streptophyta > Zygnematophyceae > Desmidiales > Peniaceae > Penium > Penium margaritaceum. The sequence goes on along the minus strand of SZWC01007855.1, from coordinate 3,101 downwards.
GCGCCTTACTTGCGCCCTACTTGCGTCCTACTTGCGCCCTACTTGCGCCCGAATTGCACCCTACTCGCGTCGTACTTGCGCCCTACTTGCGCCCTACTTGCGCCTTACTTGCGCCCTACTTGCGTCCTACTTGCGCCCTACTTGCGCCCGAATTGCACCCTACTCGCGTCGTACTTGCGCCCTACTTGCGCCCTACTTGCGCCTTACTTGCGCCCTACTTGCGTCCTACTTGCGCCCTACTTGCGCCCGAATTGCACCCTACTCGCGTCGTACTTGCGCCCTACTTGCGCCCTACTTGCGCCTTACTTGCGCCCTACTTGCGTCCTACTTGCGCCCTACTTGCGCCCGAATTGCACCCTACTCGCGTCGTACTTGCGCCCTACTTGCGCCCTACTTGCGCCTTACTTGCGCCCTACTTGCGTCCTACTTGCGCCCTACTTGCGCCCGAATTGCACCCTACTCGCGTCGTACTTGCGCCCTACTTGCGCCCTACTTGCGCCTTACTTGCGCCCTACTTGCGTCCTACTTGCGCCCTACTTGCGCCCGAATTGCACCCTACTCGCGTCGTACTTGCGCCCTACTTGCGCCCTACTTGCGCCTTACTTGCGCCCTACTTGCGTCCTACTTGCGCCCTACTTGCGCCCGAATTGCACCCTACTCGCGTCGTACTTGCGCCCTACTTGCGCCCTACTTGCGCCTTACTTGCGCCCTACTTGCGTCCTACTTGCGCCCTACTTGCGCCCGAATTGCACCCTACTCGCGTCGTACTTGCGCCCTACTTGCGCCCTACTTGCGCCTTACTTGCGCCCTACTTGCGTCCTACTTGCGCCCTACTTGCGCCCGAATTGCACCCTACTCGCGTCGTACTTGCGCCCTACTTGCGCCCTACTTGCGCCTTACTTGCGCCCTACTTGCGTCCTACTTGCGCCCTACTTGCGCCCGAATTGCACCCTACTCGCGTCGTACTTGCGCCCTACTTGCGCCCTACTTGCGCCTTACTTGCGCCCTACTTGCGTCCTACTTGCGCCCTACTTGCGCCCGAATTGCACCCTACTCGCGTCGTACTTGCGCCCTACTTGCGCCCTACTTGCGCCTTACTTGCGCCCTACTTGCGTCCTACTTGCGCCCTACTTGCGCCCGAATTGCACCCTACTCGCGTCGTACTTGCGCCCTACTTGCGCCCTACTTGCGCCTTACTTGCGCCCTACTTGCGTCCTACTTGCGCCCTACTTGTGTCCTACTTGCGCCCTCCTTGCGCCCTACTTGTGCCCTACTTGCGCCCTACTTTCACCCTACTTGCGCCCTACTTGCACCCTACTTGCACCTTACTTGCGCCCTACTTGCGCCCTACTTGCACCCTACTGGCGCCCTACTTGCACCCTTCTTGCACCCTACTTGCGCCAACTTACGCCCTACTTGCGTCCTACTTACGCCCTACTTCCGCCCTACTTGCGCCCTACTTGCGCCCTACTTGCACCCTACTCACGCCCTATTTCCGCCATACTTCCACCCTGCCACACGCCCGTGCCGACACCGATCACCCAACTCCCGCTTGACAATTCCAGCCCATGCGCCCTGGAGCATACGACGTAGCGCCTCTGGGCACGCGTTTCGGGAGCCTCTGAGACCAAGGGGCGGGAATTTCCGCCGACCCGAAATCAAGAAAACTCATCCATATGCACGTCGTCCGCCCGTACCGACATCGGTGACCCAACTCCCGCTCAAAAATTCCAGCCCACGCGCCTTGGAGCATACGACGTAGCGCCACTGGGTACGCGTCTCGGGAGCCTCCGAGACTAAGGGACGGGAATTTCCGCCGACCCGAAATCAAGAAAACTCATCCATACGCACATTGCACGCGCGTACCGACATCGGTGACCCAACTCCCGCTCGAAAATTCCAGCCCATGCGCCCTGGAGCATACAACGTAGCGCCTCTGGGCACGCCTCTCGGGAGCCTTCGAGACCAAGGGGCGGGAATTTCTGCTGACCCAAAACCAAGAACACTCATCCATACGCACGTAGCACGCCCGTACCGACATCGATGACCCATCTCCCGCTTGAGAACTATAACCCATGCGCCCTGGAGCATACGACGTAGCGCCTCCATGCATGCGTTTCGGGAGCCTTCGAGACTAAGAGACGGGAATTTCTGCCAACCCGAAATGGAGAAAACTCATCCATACGCACGTCACACGCCCGTGCCAATATCGTTGACCCAACTCCCGCTCCAAAATTCCAGCCCATGCGCCCGAGAGCATACGACGTAGCGCCTCCGGGACGCGTCTCGGGAGCCTCCGAGACTAAGGGTTGAAAATTTCCGCCGACCCGAAATCAAGAAAACTCATCCATACGCACTTCGCACGCCCATACCAACATCGGGGACCCTCTTCCCACTCAAAACTTCCAGCCCACGCGCCCTCGAGCATACAACGTAGCTCCTCCGGGCACGCGTCTCGGGAGCCTTCGAGACTAAGGGGCGGGAATTTCCGCTGACCCGAAATCAAGAAAACGCATCCATATGCACGTCGCACGCCCCTGCCGACATCAGTGACCCAACTCCCGCTCGAAAATTCCAGCCCACGCGCCCTGGAGCATACGACGTAGCGCCTCCGGACAGGCGACTCGGGAGCCTCCAAGACCAAGGGGCGGGAATTTCCGCCAACCCGAAATGAAGAAAACTCATCCATATGCACGTCGCACGCTCGTGCCAATATCGATGACCCAATTCCCGCTCGAAAATTCCGACCCATGCGCCCTGGAGCATACGACGGAGGACCTCCGGGCACGCGTCTCGAGAGTCTCTGAGATTAAGGGGCGGGAATTTCCGCCGACCCGAAATGTGACTCCGAACAAGTAACAAAATGGGTGAAAGCTCAGTTGGTTTTGATTTTCAGTACGAATACAAACTGTGAAAGCATGGCATATCGATCCTTTAGTCTTTTGGAATTTGAAGCTAGAGGTGTCACAAAAGTTACCACAGGGATAATTGGCTTGTGGCAGCCAAGCGTTCATAGCGACGTTGCTTTTTGATCCTTCGATGTCGGCTCTTCCTATCATTGTGAAGCAGAATTCACCAAGTGCTGGATAGTTCACCCACCA
>SZWC01007854.1:68552-123187 GCA_023375785.1 Penium margaritaceum | reverse complement strand
CTTGCTGCCAGGTTTGACATGAAAGACATGGGAGAGCTCAGTTACTACCTTGGCCTTCAGGTCAAGCGCGACCGGCAGCAGCAGACTTTGGAGTTGTCACAGAGCACGTACGTGAGTGACATCGTCAGCGCTTCAACATGGCAGGAGCGCGCAAAGCAACAACACCACTGGAAGTGGGAGCGAAGCTGAGCATGATGCAGACTCCCCGCGGCATGCAAGAGAGCAGCCGCATGGAAGCAGTGCCGTACCAAGCAGCAGTTGAAAGCCTCATGTATGCAGCAGTCGGCATGCGCCTCGACATCAGCCAAGCAGTGGGAGTGTTAAGCAAGTTTTGCGCGAATCCGGGCGTGCCGCATTGGGAGGCGGTCAAGCGCGTGCTGCGCTACCTCGACAGCAGCAGCAGCCTTTGCCTCACCTTCAACGGCAACAACAGCCCCATCCTCATCAGCTACAGTGACGCAGATTGGGGAGGTGACCTGGAGACAAGGAGATTGACCAGTGGGTTCGTGTTTGTTCTCGGGGGAGGTGCAATCAGTTGGAGAAGCAAGTAGCAAGAGTGCGTCGCCCTCTCCTCCACCGAAGCAGAGTACATCGCCCTGAGTGAAGCAGCAAAGGAAGCCGTGTGGCTGCGTGAGCTGCTAGCAAGCCTTGGACAGCAGAAGACCACAGCGACCACCATCTACTGTGACAACATGAGCGCCATTGCTCTGACCAAGAACGCCGAGTTTCACGTCCGCACCAAGCACATCGACCTGCGGTACCACTTCATCCGCGAGCTCGTGGCGAAGCAGGTGGTGCAGATCAAGTTCTGCCCTTCAAGCATGATGCTGGCAGACTTCCTGACCAAGCCGCTGGTAGCGCACCGCTTTCAGCAGCTGAGGGGACAGTGCAGACTTGTGTGATTTTTATTCTCGCAAAGTGGGAGAATGATGGATATGAGAGTGCCAGAAAGTGACAAAAATGGGTTGCTCGATAAAAATGATCTGGCATGACAGTTGCATAGAGGATGTTTCACAGGTTCTAACACACTTCACGAAACTCAATTCGGAGTCCGTTTGAGTGAGATATGGATTTTCAAAGTTTGGAGATCATGAGTCGGGTTCAAGTGACGACCTGAGCACTTTGAGCTCAAAAGGCGGCAGGATTATTGGCGAGGACGGCTGAGAGCGGCCTTCAAGGAGAAAAGACGGCTGGAGGACGTCCAAGAGACTTCAAGGAAGGACCAGTCCACGATTATTAGCCATGCAGGCCATGCGAGACATAATTCTCTTGTGTGACAAGGTGACTGCCGCTCATCCCGCTAGGCTAGGAGTGTGCTAGAGGGTGAGCTTTGACAGAGTGGATCTCAGTGCTCCCTTAGCCAAATGAGGCATATAAGGGCTAATTAGAAAGCTGTGATGATGTACTTTCTCAATCAAGAGTTTATTCAGACATTCGCATTCTCTGCAAACCTACATTCGCTTCCGTAATTTCTGTCTGTGCAACCTGCAACTCCCTCTCACAAACAGTTGGTCCTGCCTAGGCGGCTCTTAGTGAGCCTGATCACCTCCCTGAGGGCTGCCCCAGTTTCTATCAGCAATCCCAAGACAACTGGAGAAAGCCCAAGACAACTGGAGCAAGGCCAAGACAACTGGAGGAAGCCAAAGACAACTCGAGAAATACCAAGACAACTGGAGCAAGCCCAAGACATCTGGAGAGCACCACAGAAAACTGAAGCAAGCCCAAGACAGCTGGAGCAAGCATAAGACAACTGGAGCAAGCCCAAGACAACTGGACCAAGCGCAATACAATTTGAGCAAGCCGAAGACAATTGGAGAAAGACCAAGACAAATGGTGCAAGCCCAAGACAATCGGAGCCGGCCAAAGACAACTGGAGCAAGCTCAAGACAACTGAAACAAGCTGAAGACAACTAGAACAAGGACAAGACAGCAGGAGCAACCCCAAGACAACTGAAGCATGGAAAAAAAAACTGCAGCAAGGCCACGAAAACTGAAGCAAACCCAAGACAACCGAAGCACAACGAAGACAAATGCAGCAAGCCCAAGACAACTAGAGCAAGCCCGAGACCGCTGGAGAAAGCCCTAGACAACTGGAGCAAGCCCAAGACAACTGAAGCAAGGCCAAGACAACAGTAGAAATCCTAAGACAACTGGAGAAAGCCCAAGACAACTGGAGCAAGCCCAAGACAACTGGAGTAGGCCTAAGACAACTGGAGCAAGCCAAAAAAAACTGGAGCAAGACCAAGACAATTGGAGAAAGGCAATGAAATCTGGAGCAAGGCCAAGACCACTCGAGCAAGCCCAGGACAACTGGAGCAAGGCCAAGCCAACTGGAGCAAGCCCAAGACAACTGGAGCAAGCACAAGACTAGTGGAGCAAGTCCAAGACAACTGGAGCAAGGCCATGAAAACTGGACCAAGCTCAAGAAAACTGGAGCAAGCACAATAAAACTGAAGCAAGCCCAAGAAAATTGGAGCAAGGCCAAGAATACTGGAGCAACCCCAAGAGAACTGGAGCAAGGCCAAGACAACTGGAACAAGGCGAAGACAACTGAGGCAAGTCCAAGACAACTCGAGTAAGCCCGAGACAACTAGAGCAAGGTCAAGACAACTGGAGCATGCCAAGACAACAAGATCAAGCCCATTACAACAGGAGTAAGGCAAAGAGAATTGGAGCAAGCCCTAGACACATGGAGTAAGCCCAAGACAACTGGAGCATGCCCAAGACAACTCGAGCAAGCCCAAAAAATCTTGAACAAGCCCAAGACAACTGGAGGAAGGCAAAGACAGGTGGAGCAAGCCCAAGACAAGTGGAGGAAGGCAAAGACACGTAGAGCGAGCCCAAGACAACTGGAGCAAGCCCAAGACAACTCGAGCAAGGCCAAAACAACTGGAGAAAGGCCAAAATCACTAGAACAAGCCCAAGACAACTGGAGCAAGCCAAGACAAATGGAGCAAGACCTAGACAACTGGAGCAAGGCCAAGACAACAGGAGCAAGCCAAAGCCAAATTGAGCAAGGCCAACACAACTGGAGCAAGGCCAAGACAAGTGGAGCAATCCCAAAGCAACTGGAGCAAGTCCAAGAAAAATGTAGCAAGGCCAAGACAACTGGAGCAAGTCCAAGACATCTGGAGCAAGGCCAAGACAGCTTGAGCAAGCCCAAGACAGCTGGAGCAAGCCCAAGACAATAGGAGCAATCCAAAGAAATATTGAGCAATCCAAATACAACTAGAGCAAGCCCAAGACAACTGGAGCAAGGCCAAGACAACTGGAGGAAGCCTAAGACAACTTGAGCAATACGAAGACATCTGGAGCAAGCCAAAGACATCTGGAGATAACCACAGAAAAGTGGAGCAAGCCCAAGACCACTGGAGCAAGCATAAGACAACTGGAGCAAGCCCAAGACAACTAGAGAAAGCCCAAGACAACTGGAGCAAGCGCAATACAATCTGAGCAAGCCAAAGACAACTGGAGCAAGACCAAGATAACTGGTGCAAGCCCAAGACAACTGGAGCAGGCCAAAGACAACTGGAGCAAGCTCAAGACAACTGAAGCAAGCCCAAGACAACTAGAGAAATGCAAAGACAGCAGGAGAAACCCCAAGACAACTGGAGCAAGGCCACAAAAATTGAAGCAAACCAAAGACAACCAAAGCACGGCCAAGACAAATGCAGCAAGCCCAAGACAACTAGAGGAAATCCGAGACAGCTGGAGCAAGCCCTAGACAACTGGAACAAGCCCAAGACAACTGGAGCAAGGCCAAGGCAACACTAGAAATCCCAAGACAGCTGGAGAAAGCCCGAGACAACTGGAGCAAGCCCGAAACAAGTGGAGCAGGCCCAAGACAATTGGAGCAAGCCAAAAACAACTGGAGCAAGACCAAGACAATTGGAGAAAGGAAAGGAAAACTGGAGCAAGGCCAAGACCACTCGAGAAAGCCCAGGACAACTGGAGCAAGGCCAAGAAAACTGGAGCGAGCCCAAGAAAACTGGAGCAAGCACAAGAAAAGTGGAGCAAGTCCAAGACAACTGGAGAAAGCCTAAGACAACTGGAGCAAGGCCAAGAAAAATGGAGCAACCTCCAGACAACTGGAGCGAGCACAAGTCAATTGAAGCAAGCCCAAGACAACTAGAGCAAGGCCAAGAAAACTGAAGAAATCCCAAGAGAACTGGAGCATGGCCAAGAAAACTGGAAAAATGCCAAGACAACTGAGGCAAGTCCAAGACAACTCGAGTAAGCCCAAGACAACTGGAACAAGGTCAAGACAACTGGAGCAAGCCCAAGACAACTAGAGCAAGCCCACTACAACAGGATTAAGGCAAAGAGAACTTGAGCTAGCCCTAGACACCTGGAGCAAGCCCAGGACAACTGGAGCAAGCCCAAGACAACTGGAGCATGCCGAAGAAATCTTGAGCAAGCCCAAAAAATCTCGAGCAAGCCCAAGACAACTGGAGGAAGGCAAAGACAAGTGGAGCAAGCCCAAGACAGGTGGAGGAAGGCAAAGACAAGTGGAGCGAGCCCAAGACACCTGGAGCAAGCCCATGTAAACTAGAGCAAGTCCAAGACAAGTGGAGCTAGTTCAAGACAACTGGAGTAATCCCAAGGCAACTGGAGCAAGCAAAGATAACTGGAGCAGGCCAGAGACAACTGGAGCACAGCCAACACAACTGGAGCAAGCCCAAGACAACTGGAGCAAGGCCAAGACAGCTGGAGCAAGCCCAAGACAGCTGGAGCAAGCCGATGACAATAGGAGCAAGCCAAAGAAATATAGAGCAACCCCAAGACAACTAGAGCAAGCCCAAGACATCTGGAGCAAGGCCAAGCCAACTGGAGGAATCCTAAGACAACTCGAGCAATAGCAAGACAACTGGAGCAAGCCAAAGACATCTGGAGAGAACCACAGAAAACTGGAGCAAGCCCAAGAAAACTGAAGCAAGGATGAGACAACTGGAGCAAGCCCAAGACAACTAGAGAAATCCCAAGACAACTCGAGCAAGCACAATACAATTTTAGCAAGCCGAAGACAACTGGAGCAAGACGAAGTCAACTGGTGCAAGCCCAAGACAACTAGAGCAGGCCAAAGACAACTGGAGCAAGCTCAAGACAACTGAAGCAAGACCAAGACAACTAGAGCAAGGCCAATACAGCAGAAGCAACCCCAGGAAAACTGGAGCACAGCCAAGACAGCTGAAGCAAGGCCACGAAAACTGAAGCAAACCGAAGACAACCGAAGCACGGACAAGAAAAATGCAAGCCCAAGACAAATGGAGCAAGCCCTAGACAACTGGAGCAAGCCCAAGGCAACTGAAGCAAGGCCAAGAAAAAAGTAGAAAGCCCAAGACAACTGGAGAAATCCCAAGACAACCGGAGCAAGCCCAAGACAATTGGATCAGGCCCAAGATAACCGAAGCAAGCCAAAAACAACTGGAGAAAGACCAAGACAATTGGAGAAAGGCAAGGACAACTGGAGCAAGGCCAAGACCACTCGAGCAATCCCAGGACAACTGGATCAAGGCCAAGCAAATTGGAGCAAGCCCAAGACAACTAGATCAAGGCCAAGCAAATTGGAGCAAGCCCAAGACAACTGGAGCAAGCCCAAGACAACTGGAGCAAGCACAAGACAAGTGGAGCAAGTCCAAGACAACTGGAGAAAGCCTAAGACAAATGGAGCAAGGCCAAGAAAAATGGACCAAGCTCAAGACAACTGGAGCAAGCACAAGTCAATTGAAGCAAGCCCAAGACAACTGGAGCAAGGCCAAGAAAACTGAAGCAATCCCAAGAGAACTGGAGCAAGGCCAAGACAACTGGAACACGGTCAAGACAACTCAGGCAAGTCCAAGACAACTGGAGTAAGCCCAAGACAACTGGAACAAAGTCAAGAAAACTGGAGCAAGCCCAAGAGAACAGGAGCAAGCTCATTGCAACAGGAGTAAGGTAAAGAGAACTGGAGCAAGCCGTAGACACCTGGAGCAAGCCCAGGACAACTGGAGCAAGGCCAAGACAACTGGAGCAAGCCCAAGACAACTGGAGCAAGCCCAAGACAACTCGAGCAGCCCAAAAAGTCTCGAGCAAGCCCAAGACAACTGGAGGAAGGCAAAGACACGTGGAGCAAGCCCAAGACAGGTGGAGAAAGGCAAAGACAAGTGGAGCGAGCCCAAGACAACTGCAGCAAGCCCAAGTCAACTAGAGCAAGTCCAAGATAAGTGGAGCTTGTCCAAGACAACTGGAGAAATCCCAAGGCAACTGGAGCAAGCAAAGACAACTGGAGTAGGCCAGAGACAGCTGGAGCAAGGCCAACACAACTGGAGCAAGCCCAAGCCAACTGGAGCAAGGCCAACACAATTGGAGCAAGGCCAAGACAAATGGAGTGAGCTGAAGACAACTGGAGCAAGACAAGGACATCTGGAGCAAGGCCAAGACAGCTGGAGCAAGCCCAAGACATCCGGTGCAAGCCCAAGATAATAGGAGCAAGCCCAACACATATAGAGCAAGCCCAAGTTAGCTAGAGAAAGCCCAATTCAATAGAGCAATGTCAAGACAAATGGAGGAAGCCCAAGAAAAGTGGAGTAATACCAAGACAACTGGAGCAAGCCCAAGACATCTGGAGAGTACCCAACACGACTGGAGAAAAGCACAAGATAACTGGAGCAAGACCAAGACAACTGGAGCAAGCCGAAGACAACTGGAGAAAGTCCAATACAACTTGAGCAAGCCGCAGACAACTGGAGGAAGACCAAGACAACTGGTGCAAGCCCAAGACAACTGGAGTAGGCCCAAGACAACTGGAGCAAGCCCAAGACAAGTAGAGCAAGCCCAAGACAACTGGAGCAAGGACAAGACAATAGGAGCAAGCCCAAGACAACTCAAGCAAGGCGAAGACTAGTGGAACAAGGCCACAAAAATTGAAGCAAGTGCAAGACAACTGAAGCATGGCCAAGACAACTGCAGCATGCCCAAAACAACTAGAGCAAGCCCGAGACAGCTAGAGCAAGCCCAGGATACCTGGAGCAAACCCAAGATAACTGGAGCAAGGCCAAGACAACTTGAGCAAGCCCAAGACAACTGGAGCAAGCCCAAGACAAGTGGAGAAAGTCCAAGACAACTGGAGCAAGCACAAGACAACTAGAGCAAGCCCAAGACAGCTAGAGCAAGCCAAAAACAACTAGAGGAAGCCCAACACAACTGGAGAAATCCCAAGACAACTGGAGAAAGGCCAAGACAAATGGAGCAAGGCCAAGAAAATTGACGTAAGCCCAATACAACTGGAGCAAGGCCAAGAAAACTGAAGCAAGCCCAAGACAATATCAGGAATGTGTCTTGGAGTGCTCTGATTCACCTAAGTATCCATGGATGCTTAGTGCAAAGAGACTTATAATGGAGGTGTGTGCTTTGGGTTGCCACAACACCAAGGGAGCAAAATTCTGGTAGAATGCAGGCTGCAAAAACTGAGGAAGGCTGTAGACCATGAATGGTAAGTTATTTTTGGTGAGATTACATCATATTTTTTAGTTTGTGATCCGAGCTTTCCAACACATCCAATCACGCCCAAAACGGAGCAGTAGTGTCCCTGCTACGGCCGTTGGAATAACCCATGGTGGAGCTGTTCACCATGACCACGAACGGGAGTGATGGGAGGCGCTTCGACGGTGGCCTGCCGAAGCACCCTTCCTGGCCCTCCAACATGGGGGGAGGCTCACCCTGGTCCAGGAGACCTCCCACGTCCCTTTCTTTATGGCCCAAGTGCCTTTGGAGCTCATTGAAGTTGAACTCGGACCAATGGTGGTGGAATTATCCCGTCACCAATGACGGATACCCAGATTCCACTCACCTACCATCCGAACTTCGGATGGGGCTAGCTTTCTGAATTCTCGACAAAATCAAGCAACTGAAAGCTCGAAACTGCATGGCAAAATCCAAGGAGTCCAAATCTGAAATAATATTAGACACCTAACTACTCTCTAGTGATCGAACCAGGAAAACGGCAAATGGCATCCATGGTATGGGTACGTTTTAACAATCTCCCATGTGTACCTTCCATGGTAGATGCCTCATGCTCACTCTCACTCGTCCACTCATGCGCCTTCAAGGCCTTCACAGCTTGTCAACCCAAGCCCTGCAAGGCTGATGACGTGCCGATCCTGAGACTGTGCCTTGGTCAAGCAATCGGCAAGCATGTGCTTTGTGTTGGAGTGCTGCAGGACAAGTTGTCCCTTCTCGCGCGCGTAGTGGTAGTGCATGTCGATGTGCTTTGTCCTCCTATGCTGTGTCGGGTTGTTGGTTAGCAAGATGGAGCCGGTGTTGTCCTCCTGAACTACCGTAGGCTCTTACTGCGGTACGTCCAGCTCCCACAGCAATCTCCGGAGCCACAGCACTTCCTTAACCACCTCGGCTAGAGCGATGTACTCCGCCTCCACTGTGGAAGTGGCGACACATTTCTGCTTCCTGCTGCACCACGAGACCGCTGCACCTGCAGGGAAGAAGACATAGCCAGAAGTGGACCTCCTCTTGCCCACATCGCTGGCATAGTCCGCGTCATTGTAGCAGACCACCCGCAAGGGGTCTGACTTCCCCTTTCCATCATATTTCAGGCGCGTGTGGTGCATTGCCTGCAAGCATTGGAGGATGCGCTTCACAGCCATCCAGTGTAGTGGCCCAAGGTTGGCCACGTACCTGCTCACCTGACCCACCGCGTAGGCCAAGTCCCGCCAAGTCGCCACCATGGCATACATCAGGCTGCCCACCAAAGATTGGTAGCACACCTCTGCCATGTCCTCCTTCTCTTTATTTTGCGGCGGCATCGCCACACTCAGCTCACAGCTTGTGGAGACCGGACTGCCTACTGGTTTGCAGCCCCCCATGCCAGACCGCTTCAGGACCTTGGTCACGTACTTGGCCTACCCCAGCTCAAGCGTGCGCGCCCTCCGGTTCCGCGTAATGCTCACCCCGAGGTAGTACTCCAGCTCCCCTATGTCCATCATCTTGAATCTGCTGCTCACCTGCTCCTTGAGCTGCTCCAAAGCCGCCAGATCTGATGAGCACAGGATCAAATCGTTCACATAGACGGTGACAATCTGATGGAGTCCCTTGTTGCACCGTACGTACACGCTGGGGTCTGACTCATAGCGCTTGAAGCTGAGCTCCGCCATGTAGCCGTCCATCTGTTGGTACCAGTACCTGGGCGCCTGTTTTAGCCCGTAGAAAGCCTTCCGCACCTTGCACACCTTGCCCTCCGGCGCATCCACCCCCTCCGGCACCTCGAGGTGGATCTCCTTGTCGATGATGTCGTTCAGGAATGCCGTCTTGACATCCACTTGGTGGATTTCCATATCCTTTGCGGCTGCCACCGTGAGGATTGTCCTGATGCTTGTGAACTTGGTGACGGGCGTGAACGTCTCATCGTAGTGTTCACCTTTCCACTGCACGTACCCCTTTGCCACCAACAGTACCTTGTACTTCTCCACCTTGCAGTCCTTGGTGAGATTCACCTTGAACACCCACTTACAGCTGATCACCTTCTGTCAGGAATGCTTTCCCGGCGTGCCCTGAACTGCCTAAGTGTCCTCGGCTTCTTAGTGCAAAGACACTTCCAAGGGAGGTGTGTGCTTTGGGTCGCCACAACACCAAGTGCAGAGTTCTGGCAGAACACAGATTACGGAAACTGAGAAGGGCTACGAATCATTAATGGCTAGTTCTTTTGGTGAGATTACATCAGATTCTTATAGCCTGTGATCTAAGCTTTCCAACGCATCCAAGCACGCCCAAAATGGAGCAGTAGAGCCCCTGCTACGGCCATCGAAGTAACCCTTGGTGGAGCCGACCACCATGCCTTGCACGCTAGGCAACGGGAGGCGCTTCGACGATGACCCGTCGGAGCGCCTTTCCTCATCCAGAAGTCAAGAAAAAGTTCATCCTGGTCAAGGAGGCCCCCCTGGTCACTTCGTTCATGCCCCTGGTGCATTTGGAGCTCGTTGGAGATGAACTCTGACCACTGCGGTGGAATAATCTCGTCACCAATGACGGAGACCCAGATTCCACCCGCTGACCACCCAAACTTCGGATGGGGCTAACTTTCTGAATTCTCAACCAAATCGAGCAACTGAAAGCTCGAAACCGCATGGAAAAATCCAAGGAGTCCGAATCTGCAATCAGATCAGACATCCAACCACTCTCTAGTGGTCAAACCAGGAAAACGGCAAACGGCATCCATGGCAGGGGCACTTTTTAACAATCTCCCCCGTGCACCTTCCATGCCGGATGCCTCATGCTCACTCTCACTCGTCTGCTCCTGCGACTTCAAGCCCTTCACAGCTTGTCAACCCTAGCCCTGCAAGGCTGATGACGTTCCGATCCTGGGGATGCGCCTTGGTCAAGCAATCCGCGAGCATGTGCTTCGTACTGCAATGCTGCAGCACAACCTGTCCCTTCTCCACCATGTCGCGCACGTAGTGGTAGCGCACGTCGATGTGCTTCGTCCTCCTGTGCTGCGTCGGGTTGTTGGTCAGCGAGATGGAGCCGGTGTTGTCCTCTTGAACCACCGTAGGCTTCTGCTGCGGCACGCCCAGCTCCCCCAGCAATCTGCGGAGCCACACCGCTTCCTTGACCGCCTCGGCCAGAGTGGCGTACTCCGCCTCCACTGTGGAGGTGGCGACGCAGTCCTACTTCCTGCTGCACCACGAGACCGCTGCACCTGCGAGGAAGAACTCATAGCCAGAAGTGGACTTCCTCTTGTCCACATCGCCGGCGTAGTCCGCGTCAGTGTAGCAGACCAGCCGCAAGGGGTCTGTCCTCCCCTTCCCATCGTACTTCAGGCGTGCATGTCGCGTTGCCTGCAAGTACCAGAGGATGCGCTTCGCCGCCTGCCAGTGTAGTGGCCCAGGGTTGGCCACATACCTGCTCACCTGACCACCGCGTAGGCCAAGTCCGGCCGAGTCGCCACCATGGCGTACATCAGGCTGCCCACCACAGATTGATAGGGCACCTCCGCCATGTCCTCCTTCTCCTCTTTAGTTTGCGGTGCCATCGCCGCACTCAGCTCACAGCTTGTGGAGAATGGACTGCCCACTGGTTTGCAGTCCTCCATGCCGTACCGCTTCAAGACCTCGGCCACGTACTTGGCCTGCCCCAGTTCAAGCGTGCGCGCCCTCCGGTTCCGCGTGATGCTCACCCCGAGGTAGTACTCAAGCTCCCCCATATCCGTCATCTTAAATCTGCTGCTCAGCTGCTCCTTGAGCTGCTGCAAAGCCGCCAGATCTGATGAACACAGGATCAGGTCATCCACATAGAGTGCGACAATCTGATGGAGTCCATTGCTGCGCCGCACTTACACACTGTGGTCTGACTCACAGCGCTTGAAGCCGAGTTCCGCCATGTAGTCGTCCATCTGCTGGTACCAGCACCTGGGCGCCTGTTTTAGCCCGTACAAGGCCTTCCGTAGCTTGCACACCTTGCCCTCCGGTGCATCCACCCCCTCCGGCACCTCAAGGTAGATTTCCTTGTCGATGATGCCATTCAGGAATGCCATCTTGACATCCATTTGGTGGATCTCCATGTCCTTTGCGGCTGCCACCGCGAGGATCATCCGGATGCTTGTGAACTTGGCGACGGGCGCGAACATCTCATCGTAGTGTTCACCTTTCCGCTGCGCGTACCCCTTCGCAACTAGCCGTGCCTTATACTTCTCCACCTTGTAGTCCTTGGTGAGCTTCACCTTGAACACCCACTTTGGAGCTGATCACCTTCGCCCCCTCAGGCCGATCCACCAACTCCCAAGTGCCGTTCTCAGCAAGGGACGCAAGTTCAGATTTTATTACTTCGCCCCACTGCTGCCCGTCAGGCCGTGTAAGCGCCTCTTGCACGGTTGTCGGCTCCGTTGCGGCTGCCATCATGCACCGCGCCATGCCGACCTAGCGGCCCGTACTCGCGTCATACCGCTACGCCACATTCCGTTGCCTCCGGCTGCGATGCGGCGACCTTGGCGACGCTGGCTGTTGGTTCTGCTGCTACCCTGCTGCAACGTTGTCCTCGCCCGCGAGCTCCCCCGTGTCAGCTGCTGCATCCTGCGCTACAGCGGCACCTGCACCTGCTGCATTGCCCTGCTGCGCTCCAGCACCGTCATCCTCCGAAGACCCGTCATCGACCTCTGTAGCCGCCGGCTCCTCCTCATGCTCAAGGAGTTGGAACCACTCCCCCTGCTTTGGAGAGTGCACTACGTCGATGTTGTTGTTGCTGCAGTAACTTTGCTGCTCATCAAACGTGACGTCGCGGCTGGTGATGACGTCCTGCGTCCCTGGATCAAAAAGCCGGTACGCCTTGAGCGCACTCTCGTACCCGACGAACGCGTACGCCTTTGCACGCGGGTCCAGTTTGGAGTATTTTCTTTGCGCAGCCTGCACCAACGCGTGTGCCTTGCACCCGAACGCCTTCGGGTGGGCCACGCTTGGTTTGCACCCGCTCCAAGCCTCTTGCGGCGTCTTCCAGCCGCCTTTCCCTTTCAGCACTTCTGTTGGGGTGAGGTTGGTGATGTAGCACGCCGTACTCACGGCCTCGGCCCAAAGGCTCCGTGGCAATTTTGCGTCCACGAGCATTGTCCGCGCCATGGTGACTAGCGTCTGGTTCGCACGCTCCGCCACGCCATTTGACTGAGGCGTGTACGGAGTGGTCGGCTGCCACTCAATACCCTGCTCCTTCAGCCACCCTCCGCAGCCCACATACTCGCCGCCATTGTCACTACGTAGCGCTCTGACCTTGCGGCCAGTCTGCCTCTCCACCGCTGTGACGTACTTCTTCAGCCGGTCCAGCACATCGCTCTTCTGCTTCATGAAATAGACGTAGAGTTTTCTGCTGCAATTGTCGATGAAGGTGACGAAGTACCGCGCGCCCCCAATGGACGGCGTCTTGATCGGTCCGCACACATCACTGTGCACGACCTCAAGCAGGTTGTCGGCCCGCCGCTGTCCGTCTTCAAACGGCTTGTGCTTTGCCTTGCCCATGATGCAAGGCTCGCACTTGTGCTTTGCGGAATCTGCTGCTGTGTCTGCTGCACCGGTGATGTTGAGGCCGCGAACCATGTCGCGCTTCACCATCTCTTGCACGACTGCGGGCGACGAGTACCCCAGCCGCCGATGCCACAGCTGCCAGTCTACTCCTCCGCTTTTAGCGAGGTTGACGATGCGTGCTGGCGGGTCTGCTGCGTCTGATGCCAAGGGGATGACCTTGGTCTCAACGATGTAGAGACCTCCCTCGCGCTTCGTCTCGAGCACAACCTCGCCACCGCCGTCCATCCGCACGACTGCACATTTCCTGCAGAAGAGCACTTCATACCCCTTGTCTGTCAAGCGGCTCACACTCAAAATGTCATCCAGGCCGGGGACATGTTGCATGTTTTGGATAACACATTGCGCCTTTTTACCACCAACCACCACCTCTATGTCCACATCACCTTGGCCAGCCGCAGGTTCGACCTTGTCGTTCGCGACCACCATGGCCTTGGCAGACTTGGTGTAGTTGATGAACCCCACCTTCTCAACTTGGATATGCTCCTCCGCACCTGAGTCGAGGCACCGCCGGTTGGCACCCTTCAGGTCGTGGTTCCTCGTGCCATTGAGGAGCTCCTTCTTGCCTTTGGCGCCTTTGCCGCCGGCCTGCGCCTCCTCCGGGCACTCCTTGGCCCAATGGCCCTCCTTGCCACAGTTATGGCATGCACCCTTCTTGGCGCCCTTCTTGCCGCCGTCCTTACCGCCGCCTCGCTTGCCGCTGCTGCTGCCACCCTGCGTTTTGGTGACCAGGGCAGTTGAGGATGACGAGGTCTCGCCACAGCTCCGACGGTGTACCTCATTGCGGATGTACTCGGCGACTGTGCCGTAGGTGAGTTTATTCTCCTCCCAACCTCCCAGCACGGTGATGAGAGGGCTCCAACTTTCGGGTAGAGCCATGAGGAGCGCCATCGCCTGCATCTTCGTGTCAATCTTCCACCCCACATCATTGCATTGTGAGGCAAGAGACTCAATCTGCTGCATGGCGGAAATGACGTCCTCACCCTCCTTGATCCTCACCGTCAAGAGTCGCTTCATTGCAAAGATCTTGTTGGCTAGGGATGTTGATTGGTGAATGGAGCAGAGCTTCTTCCACGCGTCGGCTGCCAGCTCGCAGCCATGGATATAGCCCCACTGAGATTCATGCAGTGCTGACAACAGGAGCATCAGCGCCTCCGTGTTCTTCTTTGCGAATGCCATCTTCTCCTCGTTCGTTGCACTCGCATCTTGAACCTCCGTGCCCTTCATAAGCTCTAGCAGTCCCTTGTGTGCGAGGTAGATCTCAAAATGCCACCGCCACAGCCCAAATCCAGGGTCATCCATGTACTTTTGGATGGGCGAGGACTCTGGCTTCTGCGCCATGTTGAACTTCTGCGAAGGACAGTCTCAGAGTGCGACGGCGACGTCGCCCGGAGCGACACTCCCGTGCATTGCGGAAGCCGTGAACGTCTTGGTAGGCAGGTCAGGGCTGTGGGCCCATAACCCTTTGTCAGGAATACTTTCCCGGCGTGCCCTGAACTGCTTAAGTGTCCTCGGCTTCTTAGTGCAAAGAGACTTCCAAGGGAGGTGTGTGCTTTGGGTCGCCACAACACCAAGTGCATAATTCTGGCAGAACACAGATTGCAGAAACTGAGAAGGGCTGCTAATCATTAATGGCTAGTTCTTTTGGTGAGATTACATCAGATTCTTATAGCCTGTGATCTAAGCTTTCCAACGCATCCAAGCACGCCCAAAACGGAGCAGTAGAGCCCGTGCTACGGCCATCGAAGTAACCCTTGGTGGAGCCGCCCACCATGCCTTGCACGCTAGGCAACGGGAGGCGCTTCGACGATGACCCGTCGGAGCGCCTTTCCTCGTCCAGAAGTCAAGGAAAAGTTCATCCTGGTCAAGGAGGTCCCCCTGGTCACTTCGTTCATGCCCCTGGTGCATTTGGAGCTCGTTGGAGACGAACTCTGACCACTGCGGTGGAATAATCTCGTCACCAATGACGGAGACCCAGATTCCACCCGCTGACCACCCGAACTTCGGATGGGGCTAACTTTCTGAATTCTCAACCAAATTGAGCAACTGAAAGCTTGAAACCGCATGGCAAAATCCAGGGAGTCCAAATCTACAATCAGATCAGACATCCAACCACTCTCCAGTGGTCGAACCAGGAAAACGGCAAACGGCATCCATGGCAAGGGCACTTTTTAACACCTTCGCCCCCTCAGGCCGATCCACCAGCTCCCAAGTGTCGTTCTCAGCAAGGGACGCAAGTTCAGATTTTATTGCTTTTCCCCACTGCTGCCAGTCAGTTCGTGCAAGTGCCTCTTGTACGGTTGTCGGCTCCGTTGTGGCTGCCATCATGCACCGTGCCATGCCGACCCAGCGGTCCGTGCTTGCGTGGTACCGCTTCACCGCATTCCGCTGCCTTCGGCTACAAAGCAACGACCTTGGCGACGCTGGCTGCTGGTCCTACTGCTGCTCTGCTGCAATGTTTTCCTCGGCCATGGGCTCCCCCGCGGCAGCTGCTGCGTCTTCAGCTCCAGCAACACCTGTACCTGCTGCATTGTCCTGCTGCTCTCCACCGCTGTCATTCTTCGAGGCATCGACCTTTGCAGCCGCCGGCTCCTCCTCACGTTCAAGGAATTGGAATCTCTCCCCTTGCTTTGGAGATTGCACTGCGTCGATGTTGTTGCTGCTGCTACAGTAGCTTTATTGCTTGTCAAACGTGACGTTGCGACTGGTGATGATGTCTTGCGCTTGTGGGTCGAAGAGGCAGTACGCCTTGAGCGCACTCTCGTACCCGATGAACGCGTACGCCTTTGTACGCGGGTCCAGTTTGGAGTCTTTTCTTTGCGTGGCCTGCACCAACGCGTGTGCCTTGCACGCGAACGCCTTCAAGTGCACCACGCTTGGTTTGCGTCAACTCCACACCTCCTTCGGCGTCTTCCAGCCGCCTTTCCCCTTCAGCAACGCCGTTGGGATGAGGTTGGTGATGTAGCACACCGTACTCACGGCCTCAGCCCACAGACTCCGTGGCAGTTTAGTGTCCACGAGCATCTTCCGTGCCATGGTGAGTAGCGTCTGGTTCGTACGCTCCGCCACGCCATTATACTGAGGCGTGTACGGAGTGGTCGGCTGCCACTCAATCTCGTGCTCCTTCAGCCATCCTCCGCAGCCCACGTACTCTCCGCCATTGTTGCTGCGTTGCGCTCTGACCTTGCGGCCTATCTGCCTCTCCACAGTTGCGATGTACTTCTTTAGCCGGTCCAACACCTCACTCTTCCGCTTCAGAAAGTAGACGTAGAGTTTTCTGCTGCAATCGTCAATGAAGTTGATGAAGTATCGTGCGTCCCTAATGGACGGCATCTTGATTGGTCCGCACACATCACTGTGCATGACCTCAAGAAGGTTCTCGGCCCGCCGCTTTCTGTCGTAAAAAAGCTTGTGAGTCGCCTTGCCCACGATGGAAAGCTCGCACTTGTGCTCTGCAGAATCTGCTGCTGCGTTTGCTGCACCGGTGATGTTGAGGCCGCGAACCATGTCGCGCTTCGCCATCTCCTTCACGACTGCGAGCAACGAGTGCTCCAGCCGCCGATGCCACAGTTGCAGGTCTGCTCTGTAGCCTTTTGCGAGGTTGACGATACATGCAGGTGGGTCTGTTACGCCTGCTGCCGAGGGGATGACCTTTGTCTCAATGATGTAGAGACCTCCCTCGTCCTTCGCTTCAAGCACGACCTCACTGCCGCCGTCCATCCACACGACTGCACCTTTCCTGCGGAAGAGCACTTCGTACCCCTTGTCTGTCAAGCGGCTCACACTTTGCACGTTTTGGATAACACGCTGTACCTTTTACCACCAACCACCACCTCCACGTCTACATCACCTTGGTCGGCCGCAGGTTCGACCTTGTCGTTTGCGACCACCATGGACTTGGCAGACTTGGTGTAGTTGGTGAACCCCACCTTCTCGACTTGGGTATGCTCCTCCGCACCTGAGTGGGCCCTTCATGTCGTGGTTCTTCGTGTCGTTGAGGAGTGCCTTCTTGCCTTTGCTGCCTTTGCCGCCAGAGTGTGCCTCCTCCGGAAACTCCTTTGCCCAATGGCCCTCCTTGCCACAATTATGGCATGCACCCTTCTTGGTGCCCTTCTTGCCGCCACCCTTACCACCGCCTCGCTTGCCGCTGCTGCTGCCACCCTGCGTTTTGGTGACCAGGACAGTTGAGGATGACGAGGTCTCACCACCGCTCCGACGATGTACCTCGTTGCGGATGTACTCGGCGACTGCGACGTAGGTGAGTTCATTCTCCTCCGAACCTCTCAGCACGGTGATGAGAGGCCTCCAACTGTCAAATAGAGCCTTGAGGAGTGCCATCGCCTCCATCTTCGTGTCAATATTCTACCTAATATCATTACATTGCGAGGCAAGAGACTTGATCTACTGCATGGCCGAAATGACGTTCTCACCCTCCTCGATCCTCACCTTCAAGAGTCGTTTCATTGCAAAGATCTTGTTGGCTAGGGATGTTGATAGGTGGATGGAGAAGAGCTTCTTCTGCACGTCAGCTGCCACGTCGCAGTCGTGGATGTAGCCCCATTGAGATTCATGGAGCGTCGTCAATAGGAGCATCAGCACCTCCGTGTTCTTCCTCGCGAAGGCCTTCTTCTCCTCGTCCGTTGCGCTCGCATCTTGAACCTCCGTGCCCTTCATAAGCTCCAGTAGTCCCTTGTGTGTGAGGTAGATCTCAAAATGCCACCGCCATAGCCCAAATCCAGGGCCGCCCATGTACTTTTGGATGGATGAGGACTCTCTTTCCTACGCCATGTTGTAACGTTGCTATGGACAGTCTCAACTGCAATGGCGAAGTCGCCCGGAGCGACACACCTGTGCGTTGCGGAAGCCGTGAATGTCTTGGCAGGCATATCAGGGCTGTGGGCCCATAACCCTTTGTCAAGAATTTTTCCTGGCATGCTCTAATTCATCTGAGTGTCCATGGCTGCTTAGTGCAAAGAGACTTCCAAGGGAGGTGTGTGCTTTGGGTCACCACAACACCAAGGGAGCAGAATTCTGGCAGAATGCAAGTTGCGGAAACTAAGAGAGTCTGTATACCATTATTGGTAAGTTATTTTGATGACATTACATCAGATTCGTATAGCCTGTGATGTGAGATTTCCAATCCATCCAAGCATGCCCAAAATGAAATCCTTGCCTCTGTATAGGACTCCATGTACTCTGACTGTGTGTTTAAAGTAATATTTCCTTTGCTACATGTCCCTTTGCCTCCATGCACGTTCACTGCCTGCCGTCGTCTAGCGCTTGGCGTTGACCGCGGTGACGTCCGTGGTCAATGCCGAGGACTCGACGGCGGTAGGTGACATGACACCGAACCCAAGAACAATTAAAAAGAACAACACATGACCTGGAACCCAATTACACACAAATACAAAAAGAACCCTGGTGAGTACACCAAAAAAAAAACCCTCAAAACATTATTTAAAAAACCTTTCATGTAGCAGTACGGTATATGTGTTCAATCATTTCGAAATTTGTCCGAGAAGTACACTTACTGCTAATTATACATTGCCGAAGTGCCCCAAATTCTCAAACCGTGTGTTGCCTCGCAACTCATACCTGCCCACCATCTACGCTCCGTTCGGCATAACACAGGGTTGGACAAATATCGAAATAGGTCCCTTTATCAAAGCTCACATTGAACCTGGGCTTCGAGTTAGAACTGCCCAATGTGCAGATGGAGGAGACAGTAAGTTGAAAACTGGGGTATGGTAAGAGTTGTCTCACAACTTGCGGAATATGGCGCACATCGCTGGATCTGTTTAGGATGTGCACAGCCAACCAAGCGGGTCGTTAGACCTATCAGCTGTAGCTGGTTACCATCCGGGAGAGACTCCGCACTTCTTCCCAGTGAAAAGGTGCTTTCTTTCCTGAGAACATGCATGGAGGCGGGAAAAACCTACGGATTCTGAGGTCCACATCAGGCCGCCACTTGCCTGCAGGAAGATCTGTTCTGGACAGGATCGTCATTGCCACCGTAGTCATGCTGTGGTTTCTCGTGGCGCTGTCATGGCAGACAAACTTGACCCGGCATCACCACAGCCAGGAGCAAGCTGCAGGCAGCCAGAGAGTGGGGCAGGTGGCGGTCGATTCCGCTGGCTCGGCAGGGGAGGCATCCTTTTCTGCGTCTTCCCGCTTGGCTGGAGGCAAAACCAAAGGACAGCGCACCAACCGCATGGAGAGACAACTAAATTAAGTCGAAGACAACTGGAGCAAGTCCAAGACAACCGGAGTAAGGCCAAGACGACTGCAGCAAGTCCAAGAAAACTGGAGCAAGCCCAAGACAACTAGAGGAAGCCCAACACAACTTGAGCAAGCCCAAGAGAACTGGAGCAAGCCCAAGACAACTGGAGCAAGCCCAACACAACTGGAGCAAGCGCAAGACAACTTGAGCAATCCAAAGACAACTGAAGCAAGGCCAAAACAACTCGAGCAAGCCCAAGACAACTGGAGCAAGCGCAACACAACTGGAGCAAGCCCAAGACAACTACAGCAAGCATAAGACAATCCAAGAAAACCAAAGACAGCTAGAGCAAGCCCGAGACCACTAGAGCAAGCGAAAGACAACTGGAGCAAGCCAAAGACAACTAGAGCAAGGCAAAGACAATTTGAGCAAGCCCAACACAACTGAAGCAAGCCCAAGACAACTAGTGCAAGCCCAAGACAACTGGAGCTAGCCCAAGACATCAACAGCAAGCCCTAGAAAACTGGAGAAAGCCCAAGAAAACTGGAGCAAGAAAAAGACAACTGGAGCAAGCATAAGACAAGTGGAGAAATCCCAAGACAACTAGAGCGATTCCAAGATAACTGGTGGAAGTTCGAGAAAACTGGAACAAGGTCAAGACAAATATAGCAAGGCAAAGAAATCTGGAGCAAACCCAAGACAACTGGATCAAGTCCAAGACAACTAGCGCAAGTCCAAGACAGCTGAAGCAAGCCCAAGAAATCTGGAGCGAGCCCCAGACAGCTAGAGCAAGCCCAAGACAACTGGAAAAAGCCCAAGACAAGTAGAGCAAGACCGAGACAACTTCAGCAAGCACAGACAACTTCAGCAAGCCAAAGACAACTGGAGCAAGGCCAAGAGAACTAGAGCAAGCCAAAGACAACAAGTGCAAGGCCAAGGCAACTGGAGCAAGGCCAAGACAACTGGAGCATGTCCAAGACATCTGGACCAAGGCCAAGACACCTGGAGCAAACCCAAGAAAATAGGAGAAATACCAAGAAAACTGGAGCAAGCCCAACACAATTTGAGCAAGCCTAGGACAACTGGAGCAAGCCAAAGACAATTGGAGCAAGCCTTAGACAACTGGAGCAAGTCAAACGCAAACTGGAGCAAGGCGAAGACAAGTGGAGAAAGCCCAAGACAACTGGAGTAAGCCCAAGAAAACTGGACCAAGCCCAAGTAAACTGGAGCAAGTCCAAGACAACTGAAGCAAGCGCAAGACAACTGGAGCAAGCACAAGAAAACTTGAGCAAGGCCAAGAAAACTGGAGCAAGCCCAAGACAAAAAGAGCAAGCCCAAGAAAACTGGAGCAAGGCCAAGAGAACTGGAGCAAGCCCAAGATAACTGGAGCAAGCCCAAGACAACTGGAGCAAGCCCAAGACAACTTGAGCAAGCCCAAGACAATTGGAACAAGTCCGGGGCAACTGGAACAAGCTCAAGACAACTGGCGCACGCCCAAGACAACTGAAGGAAGCCCAGGACAGCTAGAACAAGCATAAGATAACTGGAGCATGCCCAAGACAACTGGAGGAAGCTCAAGACAACTGAAGCAAGTCAAAGACAACTGGAGCAAGTTAAAGGCAAGAGGAGCAAGGTCAAGACAACTTGAGCAAGGCCAATACTGTCAGAAATATGAGCACTCTGACTTCGATTCTTGCTGTATGGCCTCGGATAAACCGAGAAGAGGTCTAGATCATCTCTCGGAAGAGAGAACAAATAAACGGTCCAATGGTCCTCTGCAAACCGTTACCGACCAAAGTGACGAAGAGTCACTCGTGTCCGGCTAGCAAAGAAGCCATTGCCTCGGAGTGTTTTCCTGATCCCTTGTATATATGGAGGATGTTCATTCCCTCCAAACTTAACCAGAACAGTTCTGTCATACTGTTCCCTCTGGTTCCGCGGCTTCGCCGCCGTGTTCTTGCTCGGCTCGTCCCTCGCTCCTGCCAGCTTCATCCACCATTCCCAATTAACTCTTCACTTCGTCACTCTTGATCCTTCGCTCAACCTGAGTAGATCACTCGCTTCGCTCTCATGTTCTCTCACTGCCCACTGTCTACCTCGGAGCTCCGGTGCCCCGTCTCTCTTGAAGCTCTGCAACTAACTCCTTGGACTACACTCAGCTTTCTGCCTCCGTCATTCCGCTAACAAGCTCCTGGATGTTTCATTGCTTCTGCCCGCTTCTGCTCCTGCCGTTCTCGCTCACTAAATTCTTTTGACATGGTATCAGAGCGTCAGGCAACATCACCTGGTGCCCCGTAACCCAGTCATCACTTTGCCGACGCTATCGCTCTACCTCTCTGATCTTCATTTCTCCGCTGCCGCCACCGCCAATTCGCATTTCTCCGCTCCGCCAGCAAATGATATCAGCAGAACCGCTTGAAGTATTCCTTGCGCTGAAGAAATGCCTCGTCATCCTAAGAAGGCCGTGCACCCATCTCGCGCCCGTGGCCGACAATTGGTGACTCTTAGTCAGGAACAGGCGCAAAGCTGTTCTCGAGTCGCCATTTGTCGTCATCTTCTTGGAAACTTCCTGCCACTCACCACTTGCCGCTTCCCATCATTCCAGCTTCTGCAAATACTTTTGCCTTCCTCATTCCCTGTCTCAGCATCATCTGCTTCATCGGCCTCGACTGCCTCAGTTCTCTCGCGCTCATCACCTCAAGCCGCTCTCTCACATCGCCCTTGCTCGTCGTCAGTCAGCAGTCTGTCTTCCACCACCAGGATATCGGACACCACTAGTCTTCCTGCGCGTCGGTCTCAGGCCAACTGGGGAACAAGCCGTCACTCTCCTGATCCACGGATCGACATCACTGCTTACCTCACGACTTCTTCAGCTACAATCAACTTCCTCTCGCCGTCAAGATATCGGACACAACCAGTCTTCCTGCTCACGCTTCGAGCCAACTGGAGAGCAAGCCGTCACTCTCCTAACTGCAGAGCAAGAGGTTACTTTACTTGCGCTCACTGTCGCTTCCTTCACTCGCCTAAAACACCCACTACTCTCAGTTCTTCATCAGTCTCGCCACAACACTACACCTTCCTCAACTTCCTCTTCTTCAGCATCCGCACTTCCTGCTTAGTAACTGACCAATATCCTCCCCCTTCCCAGCCTCTCGTGTCAGCCTCCTCTCAGTTTCCTCCGCCTCCACCGCATAGTCTAGCATCAGCTTCCGCTCCATTAAAACATCAGCATTGCCTCGTAGCGCACGTGGTTTCACCCCTGCGCCCACTCAGCCATCAGCCGTCTCGGCCTTCATCCGTTCCTTTGCTTTCACATCATTCTCCGCTCGGCACAAGGATCCGATCGGTTGCATCGCCCATTACGAGACGACCCGCGCCCACGCCAAAACTCTCACAGTGCACGCGGTTCGCCCATGCGCCCAATTAATCATCATCAACCTCCGCCTCATCAGCAATCATCAGCATCTGCTGCCAGCACAAGGATCTGCATGAGCTAGCTGCCCGCTTCGCAGCAGCCTGCACCCACCTACAACTGCATTTCATCTCCTCTCCAAGAACAATGACCTTCATCGCCTATACGTCTCCTCTCCCAGCAGATCGGCCCCTCATCAACACCACCACTTGCATCTACGGACCAGTCAACGTCTCCTCCTTTCCTCGCCATTTTCTCACACAATGTGAGGAACTGACTCTCACTACAAGTGGAGCCACGAACATCCTTCAGTGGTCGCAAGACATGTGCAATCTCTTCCACCTCTTCTACATCAAAGGCGTCCCAATATCCTATACCCTTCAATACTACCCTCTCTACAAAGGAGGAGGACACTTCTATGCAAACTTCCACTCCACGCTTGTGCCCTTTGTGGAGGAAGAAATTCGAGGAGCACTACTCAGCATCACTGCTCCCATCTTCCATCCCCTTATCCGCAAACACAAATGTACCCTCAATGAAATGTGGAAAGACCTACTTCACGCATGCCGCTGCCCAATTCCTCCGCCAGCCCACTAACCACCGAGACTGCAACACTGTCAAGTGGTGGCATCTGCTCGGATTCGATTCGTTCATGACTGCTACAAAGAAACTTCCTAGGGACCAGACTCACGCTCAACCAGTACCCTGGCGAACCCAAGGAGAAAACCAACTTTACAAGAATCGAGTCAGATTCAGGGAGGGTGTCATAAATATGAGCACTCTGACTTCGATTCTTGTTGTAGGGCCTCGGATAAACTGAGAAGAGGTCTAGATCATCTCTTGGAAGAGAGAACAAATAAACGGTCCAACGGTCCTCTGCGAACCGTTACCGACCAAAGTGACAAAGAGTCACTCGTGTCCGGCTAGCGAAGAAGCCGTTGCCTCGGAGTGCTTTCCTGATCCCTTGTATATATGGAGGATGTTCATTTCCTCCAAACTTAACCAGAACAGTTGTCCATCCTGTTCCCTTTGGTTCTGCGGCTTCACCGCCGTGTTCTCGCTCTGCTCGTCCCTCGCTCCTACCAGCTTCGTCCACCATTCCCAATTAACTCTTCACTTCGTCACTCTCGATTCTTCGCTCAACCTCAGTAGATCACTCACTTCGCTCTCATGTTCTCTAACTGCCCACTGTCTACCTCGGAGCTCCGGTGCGCTGTCTCTCTTGAAGCTCTGCGACTAACTCCTTGGACTACACTCAGCTTTCTGCCTCCGTCATTCCGCTAACAAGCTGGTGCATGCCTCGTTGCTTCTGCTCGCTTCTGCTCCTGCCGTTCTCGCTCACTACATTCTTTTGACAAATACAACTGGAGCAAGCCCAAGGCAACACGTTCAAGCCCACGACAACGTGAGCAAGTCAAAGACAACTGGAGCAAGTCCAAGACAACTGAAGCAAGCCCAAGAGAACTGGAGCACGGTCAAGACAACTGGAGCAAGCCCAAGACACCTGGAGCAAGCCTAAGACATTTCCAGCAAGTCCGAAGACATCTGGAGCTGGCCCAAGACAACTCAAGCAAGCCCAAGGCAACGAGGGCATGGAAAATACACCAGGAGCAAGCCCGAGACAATTGGAGCAAGCCCAAGACAGCTAGAACAAGTTCACAACAACTTGAGCAAGATCCAGACAACTGGAGAAAGGCCAAGACAACTAGAGGATGTCCAAGAAAACTGGAGAAAGTCCAAGACAACCAGTGCAAGCCCAACAAAACTGGAGCAAGCCCAAGACAATTGGAGCAAGCACAAGACAACTAGAGCGAGGCCAAGTGAGCGGGAGCAAGCCAAAGGCAGCTGGAGGGAGGCCAAGACAGCTGGAGCAAGCCAAGACAACTGAATCACGCCGAAAAAAACTGGAGCAAGGCCAAGACAACTAGAGCAAGCATAAAGACAACTGGAGAAAGGCCACGACAACTGAAGCAAGACCAAAACAACTGGAGCAAGGCCAAGACAAATGGAGCAAGCCGAGGACAACTGGGACAAGGCCAAGACAGCTGGAGCAAACCCAAGACAACTAAAGCAAGACCAAGAAAACTGGATCAAGTCCAAGACAACTGGAGGAAGCCGAAGACAACTGCAACAAGCCCAAGACAATTGGAGCAAGGCCAAGACAACTGAAGCAAGGCCAAGACAACTTGAACAAGCACAAGAAAAATGGATCAAGGCCAAAACAACTAGAGCAAGTCCAACACAAATGGAGAAAGACCAAGGCATATGGAGCAAGCCGAAGATAAATAGAGCAAGCCCAAGACAACTGGAGCAAGCCCAACAAAACTGGAGCAAGCCCAAGACAACTGGAGCAAGCCCAACACAACTGGAGCTTGCCCAAGACAACTGGAGCAATCCCTAGACAAATGGAGCAAGCCCAAGACAACTGGAGCAAGGCGAAGACAACTAGAGCAAGCCCCAGAGAACTGGAGCAAGCCAAAGACAACTGCAGCAAGCTCAAGATAACTGGATAGCGCCCAAGACAACTGGAGCAAGCCCAAGGCAACAAGAGTAGGCCTGAGACAACTAGAGCAAGCCCAAGAAAACTAGAGCAAGCTCAAGACACTGGAGCAAGGCAAAGAAAACTGGAGCAAGGTCAAGACAACTGGAGCAAGCCCAAGATAACTGGAGGCAGTCCAAAACAACTAGATCAAGTCCAAGACAACTGGAGCAAGGCCAGATTAACTGGAGCAAGCCCAAAACAACTGGAGAAAGGCAAAGACCAATAGAGCAAGGCCAAGACAACTGGAGCAAGCCCAAGTCAGCTGGAGCAAGCCAAAAAAATGGAGCAAGCTCAAGAAAACTGGAGCAAGCCAAGAGAACTGGAGCAAGCCCAAGACAACTGGAGCAAGGCCAAGACAACTGGAGCCAGGCCAAGACAACTAGAGCAAGCCAAAGAGAACAGAAGCAAGGCAAAGACAACTGGAGCAAGGCTGAGACAACTGGAACCATCCTAAGATGAAAGGAGCAAGCTCAAGACAACTCGAGCAAGGTCAAGACAACTGAAGCAAGCCCACGACGACTGAAGCAAGCCTAAGAAAATTGGAGCAAGCTTAAGACAACTGTAGAAATCCCAAGACAGCTGGAGCGTGCCCAAGACAACTGGAGAAAGCCCAAGACAACTGGAGCAAGCCCAAGACAACTGGAGCAAGCCCAAGACAACCGGAGCAATTAGAAGACAACTGGAGCAAGCCAAAGACAGAGCAAGGTTAAGAGAAATGAAGCAAGGAAAATACAACTGGAACAAGCCCAACAACACTGGAGAAAGCACAAGATAAGTAGAGCAAGACCAAGACAACATGAGCAAGCCCAAGATAACATGAGCAAGCCCACGACAACTGGAGCAAGCCAAAGAAAACAGGAGCAAGCCCAAGACAACTGGAGCAAGCCAGAGACAACTAGAGCGAGGCCAAGACAACTGGAACAAGCCCAAGACAACTGGAGCAAGCCCAAGATAACTAGACAAATTCAAAGACGACTGAAGCAAGCCCAAGACAACTAGAGCAATTCCAAGAAAACTGGAGCAAGGTAAAGAAAACTGGAGAAAGTTCAAGACGATTGGAGCAAGTCCAAGACAGTTGGAGCAAGCCCAGAAAAACTGGAGAAAGCTCTAGACAACTCGAGCATGCCCACGACAAATAGACCAAGCATAAGACAACTGGAGTAAGCTAAGAGAACTGGAAGAAGCCCAAGACAATTGGAGCAAGGCCAAGAAAACTGGAACAAGCCCAAGACAACTCAAGCAAGGCCAAAAAAACTAGACCAAAGCCAAGACAACGAGAGTAAGGTCAAGAAAACTAAAGCAAGGACAAGATAAATGGAGAAGAAAACAAGACAACTGGAGCAATGTTAAGACAACAAGAGCGAGCCTAAAACACCTGGAGCATGCCAAAGACAACTGGAGCAAGCCCAAGATAACTGGAGCAAGCCCAAGACAATTGGAGCAAGGCCAAGGCAACTTGAGCAAGCCCAAGTGCACTGGAGTAAGCCCAAGACAACTAGAGCAAGCCCCCAAAACGTGGAGCAACCCAAGACCACTAAAGTAAGCCCAAGACAACGGGAGAAAGTCCAAGACAAGTGGAGCAAGGCCAAGAGAACCGGAGCGAGCCCAAGACAACTGGAGGAATTCCAATGCAACTGGAACAAGGCCAGGACAACTGGAGAAAGGCCAGGATAACTGGAGCAAGCCCAAGAAAACTGGAGCAAGGCCAAGACCACTAGAGCAAGCCCAAGACAAATGGAGCAAGCCCAAATCAACGGGGCTAGGCCAAGACAAATGGAGCAAGCGCGAGACACCTGGAACAAGCCAAGAGAACTGGAGCATGCCCAAGACTACTGCAGCAAGGCCAAGACAACTGGATCAAGCCCAAAAAAACTGGAGCAAGGCCAAGACAACTGGAGGAAGGCCAAGACGACTGGAGCAAGGCCTAGACAACTGCAGCAGGTCCAAGACAACTAGAGCAAGCCGAAGACAGATGGAGCAAGTCCAAGATAATTGGAGTAAGGCCAAGAAAACTGGGGCAAGGCCAAGACAACTGGAGCAAGGCCAACACAACTGGAGCAAACCCAAGACAAATGGAGCAAGGCCAAGTCAGCTAGAGCAAGCCCAAGACAACTGGAACAAGCCCAAGACAACTAGAACAAGCCTAAGACAACTGGAGCAAGCCCAAGAAGACTAGATCAAGCCCAAGACAAAAAGAGCAAGCCCAAGACAACTGGAGCAAGCCCAAGACAACCGGAGCAAGCCCAAGACAACTGGAGCTAAGCGAAGAGAACTAGACCAAGGCCAAGACAACTGGAGGAAGGCCAAGACAACTAGAGCAAGCCGAAGACAGCTGGAGCAAGTCCAAGACAACTGGAGCAAGATCCAGAGACCTGGAGCAAGCCCAAGAGAACTGGAGCAAGCCCAGGAAAACTGGAGCAAGCCCAAGACAACTGGAGCAAGGCCAAGACAACTGGATCAATTCCAAGAAAACTGGAGCAAGCCCAAGACAACTGGAGCAAGGCCAAGACAACTGGAGAAAGTCGAAGACAACTGGAGCAAGCCCAAAAAAACTGGAGCAAGGTCAAGACAACTGCAGCATGTTGAAGAAAACTGGAGCTAGTCCAAGACAACTGGAGCAAGCACGAAACAACAGGAGGAAGCTCAAGACAACTGGAGCAAGATCAAGAAAATTGGAGAAATCCCAAGAAAAATGGAGCAAGGCCATGATGGAAACAGGGGTAGCCCTCAGGGAGGTGATCAGGCTCACTAAGTGCCGCCTAGGCAGGACCAACTGTTTGTGAGAGGGAGTTGCAGGTTGCAGAGATAGAAATTACGGAAGTGAATGAAGGTCTGCAAATGACTCAAATGTCTTGATTGTCTCTTGAGTAAGAAAGTGCACGATCACAAATTTCTAACAAGCCCTTATATGCCTCATTTGGCCAAGTGAGCTATGAGATCCTCTCTGTCAAAGTTGACCCTCAAGCACACTCCTTGCCTAGCGGGATGAATGGCAGTCACACTGTCTTGCATGTGAATTCTGTCTCCCACGACCTGCACGGCCAAAAATCATGGACTGGTCCTTCCTTGAAGTCTCCTGGAGGCGCTACTACCGCCTGAACTCCTTGAAGGTCGCTCTCAGCTGTCATGGCCAAGAATTCTGCTGCCTTTTTTAGCTCAAAGTGCTCAGGTCGTCATTTGAACCCGCCCCATGATCTCCAAACTTTGAAAATCCATATCTCACTCAAACTGACTCCGAATTGGGTTCCGTAAAGTGGGTTGGAACCTGTGAATGCTCCTGTATGTAAATTTCATGGCATATGATTTTAATCGAGCAACCTATTTTTGTCACTTTCTCGCACCCTCATTTCCATCACGCCAAAGTAACCAATGCAAAGCCAAGACTATTAGAGGAAGACCAAGACAACTGGAGCAAGTCAAAAACAAATGGAGCAAGCACAAGACAACTGGAGAAAAACTTAGACAACTGGAGAAAGGCCAAGAAAGCTGGAACAAGGCCAAGAAAACTGGAGCAGGGCCAAGGGAATTGGAGCGAATTCAAGTAGAATCGAGCAAGGTTAAGTCATCTGAAGCAAGCCCAATACAACTGGAGCATGCCCAAGACAACTGCAACAAGCCCAAGACAATTGGAAAAAAAAGCCAAAAAAACTGGAGCAAGGCCAAGACGACTAAAGCAAGGCCAAGACAGCTAAAGCAAGCCCAAGACAACTGGAGGAAAGCCGAAACAACTTGAGCAAGCCCGAGTCAACTGGAGCAAGCCTACGACAACTGAGGCAAGCCCAAAAGAGCTGGAGCAATCCCAAGCCAGCTGGAGCAAGCCCAAGACAAATGGGGCCAGGCAAAGACAACTGGAGCAAGCCCAAGACAACTGGACCAAGCCCAAGAAAACCGGAGCAAACCCAAGACAAGTGGAGCAAGGCCAAGACAACCAAAGCAAGGCCAAGACAACTGGAGAAAGCCCAAGACAACTGGAGCAAGAAAAAGAAAACTGGAGGAAGGTCAAGACAAATGAAGCAAGCCCAAGAAAACTGGAGCAAGCCAAAGACAAGTGGAGCAAGGCCAAGAAAACTGGAGCAAGACCAAGAAAACTGGAGACAATCCAAGACAACTGGAGCAAGCCCAAGACCAGCGGAGCAAGCCAACACAACTGGAGCAAGCCCAAGGCAACTAGAGCAAGCTCAAGACAACTGGAGTAAGACCAAGAAAATTGGAGCAATCCCAAGAAAAATGGAGCAAGGCCATGATGGAAACAGGGGTAGCCCTCAGGGAGGTGATCAGGCTCAAGAAGTGCCGCCTAGGCAGGACCAACTGTTTGTGAGAGGGAGTTGCAGGTTGCAGAGATAGAAATTACGGAAAAAAATATAGGTCTGAAGATGAAAAAAATATCTGGATTGTCTCTTGAGTAAGGAAGTGCATGATCACAACTTTCTAACAAGCCCTTATATGCATCATTTGGCCAAGTGAGCTATGAGATCCTCTCTGTCAAAGTTGACCATCTAGCACACTCCTTGCCTAGTGGGATGAATGGCAGTCACATTGTCTTGCATAAGAATTATGTCTCCCACGACCTGCACGGCCAAAAATCATGGACTGGTCCTTCCTTGAAGTCTCCTGGAGGTGCTTCTACCGCCTGAACTCCTTGAAGGTCGCTCTCAGCTGTCTTGGCCAAGAATTCTGCTGCCTTTTTTAGCTCAAAGTGCTCAGGTCATCATTTGAACCCGGCTCATGATCTCCAAACGTTGAAAATCCATATCTCACTGAAACGACTCTGAATTGCGTTCCGTAAAGTGTGTTGTAACCTGTGAATGCTCCTCCATGCAACCGTCATGGAAGATAATTTTTATCGAGCAACCTATTTTTGTCACTTTGTCACACCATCATTTCCATCACGGCAAAGCAACTCATGCAAAGCCAAGACTACTAGGGGAAGGCCAAGACAACGGGAGCAAGTCAAAGAAAACTTCAGAAAGCGCAAGAAAACTGGAGCCAGTACAAGACAACTTGAGAAAGGCCAAAACAGCTGGAGCAAGGCCAAGACAACTGGAGCAATGTTAAGACAACTACAGCAAGCCCAAGAAAACTGGAGTATGCCCAAGACAACTGGAGCAAGCCCACGACAGCTGGAGCATAGCCAAGACAACTGGAGCAAGGCCAGGAAAACAAAAGCACGGCCAAGACAACTGGAGCAAGGCAAAGACAACTCGAGCAAGCCCAAGTCAATTGTAGTAAGCCTAAGAAATCTGGAGCAATCCCAAGACAAGTGGAGCATGCTCAAGACAACTGGAGCAAGCCCAAGACAACTGGAGCAAGTCCAAAACAACTGGAGCAAACCCAAGAGAACTAGAGCAAGCCCAAGACAACAAGAGCAAGCCCAAGACAACTCGAGCAAGCTCAAGAAAACTGGAGTAAGGAAAAGACAACTGGAGAAATGCCAAGACAACTGGAGGAAGTCCAAAACAACTAGATCATGTCCAAGACAACTGGAGCAAGGCCAGAAATCTGGAGCAAGCCCAAGAAAACTGGAACAAGGCCAAGACAACTCGAGAAAGCACAAGAAAAATTGAGCAAGGCCAAGAAAAATGGAGCAAGCCCAAGACAACTAGAGCAAGCCAAGAGAACTGGAGCTAGCCCAAGATAACTGGAGCAAGGCCAAGACAACTGGAACCAGGTCCAGACAACTGGAGCAAGCCCAAGACAACTTGAGCAAGGTAAAGATAACTGGAGCAAGGCCAAGACAACTGGAGCAAGCCAAAGATTCCTAGAGCAAGGCCAAGACAATTGGAGCAAGGCAAAGACAACTGGAGCAAGGCCAAGACAAGTGGAACCAGCCAAAGATAACTCGAGCAAGGAGGAGACAACTGAGCGAGCCCCAGAGATCTGGAGCAAGCCCAAGACAACAGGAGCAAGCCCAAGAAAATTGTAGCAAGGCCCAGAAAACTGGAGCAAGCCCAAGACAACTGGAGCAAGCCCAAGACAACTGGAGTAAGTCGAAGACAACTGGAGCAAGCGCAAGACAACAGGAGCAATTCAAAGACAATTGGAGGAAGGACAAGACAAATGGAGCAAGGTAAAGAAAACCACGGCAAGCCCAAGACCACTAGAACAAGCCCAAGACAACTGGACCAAGCCCAAGACAACTGGAGCAAGTCCAAGACAACAGGAGCAAGCCCACGAAAACTGGAGCAAGCCCAAGACAACTGGAGCAAGGCCAAGACAACTGGAGGAAGCCCAAGACAACTGGAGCTAGCCCAAGACAACTGGAGCAAGTGAAGACAACTGGAGAAATTTCAAGATGACTGGAGCAAGCCCAAAAAAATTGGAGAAAGCCCAAAACAACCGGAGCAAGCTCAAGAAAAGTAGAGCAAGCCCACCATAACTGGACCAAGCATAAGACAACTGGAGTAAGCGAAGAGAACCAGAGCAAGCCCCAAGACATGTGGAGCAAGGCCAAGACAACTGGAGCAAGCCCAAGCCAACTGGAGCATGCCAAAGAGAACTGGAGCAAGCCCTAGAGAACTGCAGCAAAGCCAAGACAACTGGAGCAAGGCCAAGACAACTAAATCAAAGCCAAGACAACTAGAGCAAGCCCAAGACAGGTGGAGCAATGCCAAGACAACTTGAGAAATCCCAAGTCAACTTGAGTAAGCCCAAGAAAACTAGAGCAAGCCCCAGACAACTGAAGCAACCTCCACGACAACTGGAGTAAGACCAAGACAACTGGAGCAAGTCCAAGACAAGTGTAGCAAGCCCAAGGGAACTGGAACAAGCCAAAGAAAACTGGAACAAGCCCTTTATAACTAGAGCAAGCTCAAGATAACCGGAGGAAGGCCAAGAAAACTGGAGCAAGGCCGAGACAACTGGAGCAAGCCAATAACAACTGGAGGAAGTCCGAGACAACTGGAGCAAGTCCAAGACAACTGGAGCAAAGCCAGGACAACTGGAGTAAGCCCAAGACAATTAAGGCAAGGCCAAGACCACTAGAGAAAGGCCAAGACAACTGGAGTAAGCCCAAATCAACTAGAGTGAGGCCAAGACAAGTGGAGCAAGCCCAAGACACCTGGAGAAAACCAAGAGAACTGGAGCATGCCCAAAACAACTGGAGCAAGGCCAAGACAACTGGATCAAGTTAAAAAAAACCGGATCAAGGCCAAGACAACTGGAGCAAGGCCAAGACAACTAGAGCAAGGCCAAGACAACTGGAGCAAGTCCAAGACAACTGGAACAAGGCCAAGACAGTTGGAGCAAGGCCAAGAAAACTGGAGCAAGGCCAAGAGAACTGAGGCAAGCTCAAGATAACTGGAGAAAGGCCAAGACAAAGAGAGCAATCCCAAGACAACTGGAGAATGCCCAAGACAACTAGAGCAAGCCCAACACAACTGGAGCAATGCCAAGACAACTGGGGCAAGGCCAAGACAACTGGAGCAAGGTGAAGACAACTGGAGAAAACCCAAGACAACTGGAGCAAGGCCAAGACAACTTGAGCAAGCCCAAGTCAGCTAGAGCAAGCCCAAGACAACTGGAACAAGCCCAAGGAAACTGGAAAAATCCCAAGACAACTGGAGCGAGCCTAAGAAATCTGGATCAAGCTGAAGACAACTGGAGCAAGCCCAAGACTTCTGGAGCAAGCCCAAGAAAACTAGAGCAAGTCCAAGAAACCTGGAGCTAGGCCAAGAGGACCAGAGCAAGGCCAAGACAACTGAAGCAAGGACAAGACAACTAGAGCAAGCCGAAGACAACTGGAGCAAGTCCAAGACAACTGGAGCAAGGTCAAGACAACTGGAGCAAGCCCAAGACAACTGGAGGAAGCCCAAGAAAACTGGAGCAAGCCCAAGAGAACTGGAGCAAGGCCAAGACAAGTGGAGAAAGCCCAAGACAACTGGAGAAAACCCAAGACAACTGGAGCAAGTTCAAGACAATTGGAGCAAGCCCAAGAGAAGTGGAGCAAGCCCAAGACAACTAGAGAAAGTCGAAGACAAGTAGAGAAAGCCCAACACAACCTGAGCAAGTCCAAGACAGCTGGAGCAAGGTCAAGACAACTGCAGCAAGTTGAAGAAAAATGGAGCAAGCCCAAGACAACTGGAGCAAGCCCAAAACAGCTGGAGCAAGCTCATGACAAGTGGAGCAAGCCCAAAAAACCTGGAGCAAGGCCAAGACAACTGGAGAAAGGCCAAGAAAACTGGAGCAAGCCCAAGACAACTGAGCCAAGTCCAAGAAAAATGGAGCAATGCCAAGAAAACTGGAGCAAGGTCAAGACAACTGGAGCAAGTCAAAGACAACTGGGGTAAGCCCAAGGCAAGTGCAGCAAGTCCAAGAAAACAGGATCAATACCAAGACAACTGGAGCAAGGTCAAGACAACTGGAGCATGGCCGAAACATCTGGAGCAAGACCATGTCGAGTGGAGCAAGGCCAAGAAAACTGGAGCAAGTCCAAGACAACTGGAGCAAGGCCAAGACAAGTGGAGCAAGCCCAGGCGAACTAGTGCAAGTCCAAGACTACTGAAGCAAGGCCAAGACAATTGGAACAACCCCAATACAACTGGAGTAAGCCCAAGACAACTGGAGCACACCCAAGACAACAGGAGCAAGGTCATGACAACTGGAGCAAGCCCAAGAGAACTGAAGCATGACATGACAACTGAAGCAAGCCCATGACAACTGGAGCAAGCCCAAGACAACTGGAGCAAGCCCAAGACAATTGGAGCACGCCAAAGAAAACTAGAGCAAGCCCAAGACAACTGGAGCAAGCCCAAGACAACTCAAGCAAGGATAAGAAAACCGAGGAAGCCCCAGACTTCTGGAGGAGGCCAAAGAAAACTGTAGCAAGGCCAAGACAACTGTAGCAAGCCCAAGACAACTGAAGAAAGCCCAAGACAACTGGAGCAAGTTCAAGACAACTGGAGGATGCCCAAGAAAAATGGAGAAAGTCCAAGACATCTGGAGCAAGGTCAAGACAAATGGAGCAAGGTCTAGACAGCTGGAGCAAGCCCAAGACAACTGGAGCAAGCCAAAGACAACTTGAGAAAGCCAAAGACAACTGGAGCAACCCCAAGAGAACTGGAGCAAGCCCAAAAAAACTGGATCAAGCCCAAGACCACTGGAGCAAGCCCAACACAACTCGAGCAAGCTCAAGACAACTGGATCTAGGCCAAGACAACTGCAGCAAGGCCAAGACAACTGGAGCAAACCCAAGAGAAGTGGATCAAGCCGAAGACAACTAGAGCAAGCCCAAGACAACTGGAGCAAGGCCAAGATATCTGGAGCAAGCCTAAGACAACTGAAGCAAGCCCAAGAGAGCCTGAGCATGTCAAAGACTACAGGAGCAAGCCCAAGACAACTAGAGCAAGGTCAAGACCATTGGAGGACGTTTAACACAACTGGAGCAAGCCTAAGACAACTGGAGCAAGCCAAGAGAACTGGACCAAGCCCAAGACAACTGGACCAAGGCCAAGACAACTGGAACAAGCTCAAGATAACTTAAGCAAGGCCAAGACAACTAAACTAAAGCCAATACAACTAGAGCAAGGCCAAGACAACTGGAGCAATTCCAAGAAAACTGGAGCAAGCCCAAGACAACTGGAAGAATTCCAAAACAACAGGAGAAAGGCCAAGACAGCTGGACCAAGGCCAAGAAACCTGGAGCAAGGCCAAGAGAACTGGAGCAAACTCAAGGCAAAATGAACAGGACAGGAAAACTAGAGCAAGCCCAACACAAGTAGAGAATGTCCAAGACAACTGGAGAAAAGCCAAGAAAACTGGAGCAAGGCCAAGACAAAAAAAGCAAGGGCAAGACAACCAGAGCAAGCCCAAGACAACTGGATCAAGGCCAAGACAACTTGAGTAATGCCAAGACGACTGGATCAAGCCCAAGACAACTGGACCAAGGTCAAGATAATTGGAGCAAGGCCAAGAAAAATAAAGCAAGCCTAAGACAACAAGAGCAAGCCCAAGACAGTTGGAGCAAGCCCATGGCAACTGTAGAATTCCCAAGATAGATGGATCATCCCCAAGACAGCTTGAGAAAGCCCAAGACAACTCGAGCAAGCCCAAGACAACTGGAGGAGGCCCAAGACAACTGAAGCAAGGCCAAGAAAACTGAAGCAAGCCTAAGACATCTGGAGGAAGCCCAAGACAACTGGAGCAAGCCCAAGACAACTGAAGCAAGCCCAAGACAACTGGATCAAGGTCAAGGCATATGGAGCAAGGTCAAGAAAACTGGACCAAGCCCAAGAAAATTGGAGAAAGCCCAAGACAACTGGAGCAAGCCCAAGACAACTGGAGCAAGCTTAAGACAACTAGAGCAAGCCCAAGACAACTGGAGCTAGCTCAAGACAACAGAAACAGGTTTAAGACAACTGGAGCAAGGCCAAGACAACTGGAGCAAACCCAAGAGTAATGGAGCAAGTCCAAGACAACTGGACGAAGTCCAAGACAGCTGAAAAAGGCCAAGAAATATAGAGCAAGCCCAAGACGCCTGGAGCAAGCCCAAGACAACTGGGTCAAGTCAAATACTACTGAAGCAAGGCCAAGACATCTAGAGCAATCCCGAGACAACTGGAGCAATTCCAAGACAATTGGAGGAAGTCCAAGAGGACTGGGAAAAGGCCAAGACAGCTGGAGAAAGGCCAAGAATTCTGGAGATATGCCAAGAGAACTGGATCAAAGTCAAGACAACTGGAGCAAGGTTAAGGCAACTGGAGCAAGCCCAACACAACTGGAGCATGCCTAAGACAACTGGAGCAAGCTCAAGACAACTGGAGCAAAGCCAAGACAACTGGAGCAAGGCCAAGACAGCTAAAACGAGACCAAGACAACTGGAGCAAGCCCAAGACAATTGAAGAAAGGCCAAGACAACTTGAGCAAGTTGAAGACAACTGGAGCAAGCCCAAGATGATGGAAACTGGGGCAGCCCTCAGGGAGGTGAGAGGGAGTTGCAGGTTGCACAGACAGAAATTACGGAAGCGAATGTAGGTTTGCAGAGAACGCGAATGTCTGAGTAGACTCTTGAGTAAGAAATTACATCATCACAGCTTTTTAACAAGCCCTTATATGCCTCATTTGGCTAAGGGAGCACTGAGATCCACTCTGTCAAAGCTCACCCTCTAGCACACTCCTAGTCTAGCGGGATGAGCGGCAGTCACCTTGTCACACAAGAGAATTATGTCTTGCATGGCCTGCATGGCTAATAATCATGGACTGGTCCTTCCTTGAAGTCTCTTGGACGTTCTCCAGCCGTCTTTTCTCCTTAAAGGCCGCTCTCAGCCGTCCTGGCCAATAATCCTGCCGCCTTTTGAGCTCAAAGTGCTCAGGTCGTCACTTGAACCCGACTCATGATCTCCAAACTTTGGAAATCCATGTCTCACTCAAACGGACTCCGAATTGAGTTCCGTAAAGTGCGTTAGAACCTGTGAAACATCCTCTATGCAACTGTCATGCCCGATGATTTTTATCGAGCAACCTATTTTTTTTCACTTTCTGGCACTCTCATATCCATCACAAGAAAATTGGAGAAAGTTCAAGACAAATGGAGCAAGGTCAAGACAACTGGAGCAAGCCCAAGACAAATGAAGCAAGCCAAAGAAAACTTGAGCAAGCCCAAGTAAATTGGAGAAAGCCGAAGATAACTGGAGCAAGCCCACGAGAACTGGATAAAGCTCAGGACCAATGGAGCAAGCCCAAGACAAATCGAGCAAGCTCAAGACAACTGGAGCTAGGCCAAGACAACTGCAGCAAGGCCAAGACAATTGGAGCAAACCCAAGAGAAATGGAGCAAGCCCAAGACAACTGAAGCAAGCCCAAAACAACTGGAGCAAGGCCAAGACATCTGGAGCAAGCCCAAGACAACTGAAGCAAGCCCATGTCTTCCTGAGCATGTTGAAGACTACTGGAGCAAGCACAAGACAACTGGAGCAAGTGTAAGAAAACTGGAGTAAGGTCAAAACAACTGGAGCACGTTCAACACAACTGGAGCAAGCCCAAGACAACTGGAGCAAGCCAAGAGAACTAGACCAAGCCCAACACAACTG
This sequence comes from Penium margaritaceum, assembly GCA_023375785.1. Taxonomy (NCBI): domain Eukaryota; kingdom Viridiplantae; phylum Streptophyta; class Zygnematophyceae; order Desmidiales; family Peniaceae; genus Penium; species Penium margaritaceum. The sequence goes on along the minus strand of SZWC01007854.1, from coordinate 85,938 downwards.
GAACACGCCCGAGCTAACTGGAGCAAGGCCAGGACAACTAGACTGAAGCCAAGAAAACTAGAGCAAGGCCAAGACAACTGGAGCAAGTCAAAGAAGACTGGAGCAAGCCCAAAACAACTGGAGCAATTCCAAAACAGCAGGTGAAAGTCCAAGACACCTGGACCAAGGCCAAGAAAACTGGAGCTAGGCCAAGATAACTGGAGCAAACTCAAGAAAAAAAGAGCAGGATTAAGACAAATAGAACTTCCCAACACAAGTGGAGCATGCCCAAGACAACTGGAGCAAGCCCAAGACGACTGGAGCAAAGCCAAGAAAACTGGAGCAAGGCCAAGACAACAAAAGCAAGGGCAATACAACCAGAGCAAGCCCAAGAAAACTGGAGCAAGACCAAGACAACTCGAGCAATGCCAAGACAACTGGATCAAGCCCAAGACAACTGGACCAAGGTAAAGACAAATGGAGCAAGCCCAAGAAAACTAAGGGAAGCCTAGAACAAGTGGAGCAAGACCAAGACAGTTGGAGCAAGCCAAAGACAATTGTACAACTCCCAAGACAGATGGATCATGTTCAAGACAACTTGAGAAAGCCCAATACAACTTGATCAAGCCCAAGACAACTGGAGGAGGCCCAAGACAAAAAAAGCAAGGCCAAGAAAACTGCAGAAAGCCTAACACAACTGGAGCAAGCTCAAGAAAACTGGAGCAAGTCGAAGAAAACTGGAGCAAGCCCAAGACAACTGGAGCTAGCTCAAGAAAACTGGATCAAGGTCAAGACATATGGAGCAAGGTCAAGAAAACTGGACCAAGCCAAAGAGCAATGGAGCAAGCCCAAGACAACTGAAAAATACCAAGACATATAGAGCAAGCCCAAGACGCCTGGAGCAAGTCCAAGACAACTGGAGCAAGTCGAAGACATCTACAGCAAGCCCAAGAGAACTAGAGCAAGACCAAGACAACTGGAGCAAGTCCAAGACAACTTGAGAAAGTCCAAGAGAACTGGAGGAAGGCCAAGACAGCTGGGCCAAGGCCATGACAACTGGCGATAGGCCAAGAGAACTGGATCAAAATCAAGACAACTGGAGCAAGGTTAAGACAACTAGAGCAAGGTTAAGACAACTGGAGCAAGCCCAACACAACTAGAACATGCCTAAGACAACTGGAGCAAGCTCAAGATAACTTGAGCAAAGCCAAGACAACTGGAGCAAGGCCAAGACCACTTGAGCAAGCCCAAGTCAACTGGAGCAAGTCTAAGACAACTGGAGCAAGCCCAAGACAACTGGAGCAAGCCCAAGACAACTGGAGAAAGCCCAAGACAACTGGAGCAAGACAAAGAAAACTTGAGCAAGCCCAAGACAACAGGACCAGGCCCAAGACAACTGGAGCAAGCCCAAGACAACTGAAGCATGCTCAAGACAACTGGAGCAAGTTCAAGACAACTAGAGCAAGCTCAAGACAACTGGAGCAAGACCAAGACAAATGGAGCAAGGCCAAGACAACTCGAGAAATCCCTAAACAACTGGACGAAGTCAATTACAACTAGAGCAAGGCCAGGAAAACTTGAGCAATCCCAAGACAACTAAGGCATGGCGAAGTCCACTAGAGGAAGGCCAAGACCACTGGAGCAATCCCATATCAATTGGAGCAAGGGAAAGACAAATGGATCAAGGCCAAGACAACTGGAGCAAGCCAAGAGAACTGGAGCAAGCCCAAGACAACTGGAGCAAGCCCAAAAAATCTGGAGCAAGACCAAGACAGCTGGAGCAAGGCCATAAAAACTGGAGCAAGGCGAATACAAGTGGAGCACGTCCAAGACAACCGGAGCAAGGCCAAGAGAGCTGGAGCAAGGCCAAGAGAGCTGGAGCAAGGCCAAGAAAACTGGAACAAGGCGAAGAGAACTTAGGCAAGCTCAAGACAAATGGAGCAAGGCCAAGACAACTGGAGCAAGCCCAAGACAATTGGAGCAAGCCAAAAAAACTTTAGCAAGCCCAAGTCAGTTTGAGCAAGCCCAAGAGAACTGGAACAAGCCAAATACAACAGGAGCAAGCCCTGGACAATTTGACCAAGCCCAAGACAACTGGAGCAAGGCCAAGAAAGCTGCAACAAGCCCAACAAAACCGGAGCAAGCCGAAGATCACTGGAGCTAGGCCAAGAAAACTGGAGCAAGGCCAAGACAACTAGAGGAAGGCCAAGACAGTTGGGGAAAGCCGAGGACAACTGTAGCAAGTCCAAGACAACTGGAGCAAGGTCAAGACAACTGGAGAAAGCCCAAGACAACATGAACAAGCCAAAGACAACTGGAGCAAGCCCAAGACAACTGGAGCAAGCCCAAGACAACTGGAGCAAGCCCAAGATTACTGGAGCAAGGTCAAGGCAACTAGAGCAAGCCCAAGAAAACTAAAGCAAGCATAAGACAACTGGAGCAAGCCCAAGACAATTGGAGCAAGCCCAAGACAACTGTGGGATTCCCAAGATAGATGGATCATGCACAAGACAACTGGAAAAAGCCTAAAACAACTGGAGCGAGCCCAAGTCAACTCGAGCAAGGCCAAAACAACTGACCAAGCCCCAGACAACTGGAGCAAGCCCAAGACAACTGGAGGAGGCCCAAGACAACTGAAGCAAGGCCAAGAAAACTGAAGCAAGTCCAAGAGAACTAGAGCAAGCCCAAGACAACTAGAGCAAGTCGAAGAGAACTGGAGCAAGCCCAAGATCACTGGAGTAATTCCAACACAACTGGATTAAGGTCAACACATATGGAGCAATTTCAAGACAACTGGACCAAGCCCAAGAAAATTGGAGCAAGCCCAAGACAGCACGAGAAAGCCAAGGACAACTGGAGCAAGCCCAAGACAACTGGAGCAAGCTCAACACAACTGGAGCAAGCCCAAAACAACTGGAGCAAGCTCTAGACAACAGGAACAAGGCCAAGAAAACTTGAGCAAGGCCAGGACAACTGGAGAAAATCCAAGAGCGATGGAGCAAGCCCAAGGCAACTGGAGCAAGCCCAAGACAACTGAAGCAAGGCCAATACATATAGAGCAAGCCCAAGACAGCTGGAGCAAGTCCAAGACAAGTTGAGAAAGTCAAAGACTACTGAAGCAAGACTAAGACACTTAGATCAAGCCCAAGACAACTAGAGAAAAGCCAAGACAACTGAAGCAAGTCCAAGACAACTGGAAAAAGTCCAAGAGAACTGGAGAAAGGCCAAGACAGCTGGAACAAGGCCAAGACTACTGGAGATAGGCCAAGAGAACTGGATCAAACTCAAGACAACTGGAGCAAGGTTAAGACAACTGGAGCAAACCCAGGACAATCGGAGCAAGCCCAAGAAAACTGCACCAGGCCCAAGACAACCGGAGCAAGGCCAAGACAACTGCAGGACGCCAAAGAAAACTGGAGCAGTTCAAAAAAACAGGAGAAAGGTCAAGACAACTGTTCAAGAGAACAGAAGCAAGCTTACGACAACTCGAGCAAGCCGAAGACAACTGGAGCAAGCCCAAGACAAGTAGAGAAGGCTCAATAAAATTGGATCAAGGCCAAGACAACTGGAGAAAGGCCGAGACAACTGGAGCAAGCCCAAAACAACTGGAGGAAGCCCAAGATAACTAGCACAAGTCCAAGAAAACTGGAGCAAGGCCAGAAGAACTGTAGCAAGACCAAGACAACTGGAGCATGGCCAAGACCTCTAGAGCAAGGCCAAGACCACTGGAGCAATCCCAAATCAATTGGAGCAAGGCGAAGAAAAATGGAGCAAGACCAAGAAAACTAGAGCAAGACAAGAGAACTGGAGCAAGCCCAAGACAACCGAAGCAAGGCCAAGAAAACTGAAGAAAGCCCACAAAAACTGGAGCAAGGCCAAGAAAACTGGAGCAATTCCAAGACAACTGGAGCAAGGCCAAGACAACTGGAGCAAGTCCATGACAACTGGAGCAAGCCCAAGACACCTGGAGCAAGTCCAAGACAACCAGAGCAAGGCCAAAAGAGCAGGAGCAAGGCCAAGACAAGTGGCACAAGGACAAGAGAACTGAGGCAAGCTCAAGAAAAATGGAGCAAGGCTAAGACAACTGAAGCATGCCCAACAACCTGAAGCAAGCCCAAGACAACTTGAGCAAGGCCAAGAAAACTGGAGAAAGGCCAAGACAACTGGAGCAAATTCAAGAAAACAGGAGCAAGCTCAAGACATCTAGAGCAAGGCCAAGACAACTGGAGCAAGCCCAAGTCAGCTGGAGCAAGCCCAAGAGAACTGGAACAATCCCAAAACAACTGGAGCAAGCCCAAGACAATTGGAACAAGCCCAAGAAAACTGGAGCAAGCCCAAGTAAACTGGAGCAAGCCGAAGAGAACTGGAGCAAGCCCAAAACAAACGCAGCAAGCCGAAGAGCACTTGAGCTAGGCCAAAACTACCGGAGCAAGGCAAAGACAACTGGAGCAAGGCCAAGACAACAGGAGCAAGCCAAGGAAAAATGTAGCAAGTCCAAGAACTGGAGCAAGGTCAAGACAACTGGAGAAAGCCCATGGAAACTTGAACAAGCCCAAGACGACTAGAGCAACCCCAAGACCACTAGCGCAAGCCCAAGACACCTGGAGAAAGTCCAAGGCAACAGGAGCAAGCCCAAGACAGCTGGAGAAAGCCCAAGACAAGTGGGGAAATCCCACAACAACTGGAGCAAAGTAAAGAGAGCTAGAGCAAATTCAAGGCACCTGGAGCAAGCTCAAGACAACTGGAGCAAGCCCACAACAACTGGAGCAAGCTCAAGACAACTGGAGCAAGCCCAAAACAACTGGAGCAAGGCCAAGACAACTATAACATAGCCAAGAAAATTAGAGAAATGCCTCGACAACTGGAGCAAGTCCAAGACAACAGGAGCAAGCCCAAGACAACTGGACCAAGTCCAAGACAACAAGAGAAATGCCAAGACAACTGGAGCAAGGCCAAGACAACTGGAGCAAGGCCAAGAGAACTGGAGCAAACTCGAGACATTTGGAGCAATGTTAAGATAACTGGAGCATGCCCAAGACAACTGGTGCAAGCCCGAGACAACTGGAGCAAAGCCAAGACAACTGGAGCAAGGCCAAGAAAACTAAAGCAAGCCCAAGACAACTGGAGCAAAGCCAAGACAACTTCAGCAAGCGAAAGTCAAGTGGAGCAAGCCCAAGACAAGTGGAGCATGCCCAAGACTACTGGAGTAAGCCCAAGAAAACTGTAGCAAGTCCAAAACAACTGGAGCAAGCCCAAAAGAATTGGAGCAAGCCCAAGAAAACTGGAGCAAACCCAGGATAACAAGAGCAAGCTCAAGACAACTGGAGTAAGGCCAAGACAACTGGAGCAAGTCCAAGACAACTAGAGGAAGTCCAAAACAACTAGATCAGGTTCAAGACAACTGGAGCAAGGCCAGGACAACTGGACCAAGCCCAAGACAACCGGAGCAAGGCCAAGACCACTAGAGCAAGGCCAAGACAACTGGAGCAAGCCCAAGTCAACTGGAGCAAAGCCAAGACAACTGGAACACGCCAAGATAACTGGAGCAAGCCCAAGTCAACTGGAGCAAGTCCACGGAACCTGGAACCAGGCCAAGACAACCGGATCAAGCCCAAGACAACTGGAGTAAGGCAATGACAACTGGAGCAAGGACAAGACAACTGGAGCAAGCCCAAGACAACCAAAGCAAGGACAAGCCAACTGGAGCAAGGCCAAGACAACTGGAACCATTCCAAGATAATTGGATCAAGCCCAAGACATCTCGAGGAAGGTCAGGAAAACTGGAGTAAGGCCAAGACAACTAGAGCAAGGTCAAGACAACTGGAGTAAGCCCAAAACTACTGAAGCAAGCCCAAGAAAAATTGAGCAAGCCCAAGACAACTGTAGAAATCCCAAAACAGATGGAGCATGCCCAACACGATTAGAGCAAGCCCAAGGCAACTAGATCAAGCCCAAAACAACTGGAGCAAGCCCAAGACAACTCGAGCAAGGAGAAGGGAACTGAGCGAGCCCCAGACATCTGGAACAAGCCCAAGACAACTCGAGCAAGCCCAACACAACTGTAGCATGGCCAAGAAAACTGGAGCAAGCCCAAGACAACTGGAGCAAGCCCAAGACAACTGGAGCAATTCAAAGACCATTGCAGCAAGGTCAAGACAAATGGAGCAAGGTAAACACAACTAGAGCAAGCCCAAGACAACTGGAGCAAGCCCAAGACAAATGGAGCAAGCCCAAGACAACTGGAGCAAGCCCAGAACAATTGGAGCACGCCCAAGACAACTGGAGCAAGGCCAAGACAACTGGAGCAAGCCAAAGACAAGTGAAGCAAGTCCAAGACAACTAGAGCAAGGCTAAGACAACTGGAACAAGCCCAAGACAACTGGTGCAAGCCCAAGATAACTACAGAAAGTAAAAAAAGACTGGAGCAAGTCCAAGACAACTGGAGTAATTCCAAGAAAACTAGAGCAAGGTGAAGGCAACTGGAACAAGGTCAAGACCACTGGAGCAAGCCCAAGACAATTGGAGCAAGCCCAAAACAACTGGAGCAAGCTCAAGACGAATCGAGCAAGCCCACGACAACTGGAATAAGAAGAAGATAACTGGAGTAAGCCAAGAGAACTGGAGCAAGCCTAAGACAACTGGAGCAAGGCCAAGACAACTTGAGCAAGGCCAAGACAACTAGAGCAAAGCCAAGAAACTAGAGCAAAGCCAAGAAAACTGAAGAAAGGCCAAGAGAACTGGAGCAAACTCAAGACAACTGGAGCAAGGTGAAAACAACAGGAGCAAGCCTAAGACAAATGGAGCATGCCAAAGACAACTGGAGCAAGCCCAAGACAACTGGAGCAAAGCCAACACAACTAGAGCAAGGCCAAGACAAGTAAAGCAAGGCCAAGACAACTGGAGCAAGTCCAAGACAACTGGAGCAAGGTCAAGACAACTTGAGTAAGCCCAAGTCAACTGGAGTAAGCCCAAGACAACTGAAGCAAGCCCCAAACAAGTGGAGCAAGCGCAAGACAATTGATGCAAGCACAAGACAACTGGAGCAAGTCCAAGACAAGTGGAGCAAGCCCAAGAGAACTGCAACAAGCCCAAGACAACTGGAGCAAGCCCAAGACAAATAGATCAAGCTCAAGACAACTGGAGCAAGGCCAAGAAAACTGGAGCAAGTCCAAGACAACCGGAGAAATCCCAAGACAACTGGAGGAATTCCAAGACAAAAGGAGAAAGTCCAAGACAACTGGAGCAAAGCCAGGAAAACTGGAGCACGCCCAAGACAACTGGAACAAGGCCAAGACCACTAGAGCAAGGCCAAGAAAACTGGAGCAAGCCCAAATCAACTGGAGCAAGGCCAAGACAAATGGAGCAAGCCCAAGACACCTGGAGTAAGCCAAGAGAACTGGAGCATGCCCAAGACAACTGGAGCAAGGCCAAGACAACTGGATCAAGCCAAAAAAACCTGGAGCAAGGAAAAGACAAGTGGAGCAAGGCCAAGATAACTGGAGCAAGGCCAAGACAACTGGAGCAAGCCCAAGACAAATGGAGCAAGCCCAAGACAGCTGGACCAAGTCCAAGACAACTAAAGCAAGGCCAAGAGAGCTGGAGCAAGGCCAATAAAACTGGAGCAAGGGCAAGAGAACTGAGGCCACCTCAAGACAACTGGAGCAAGGCCAAGACAAATAGAGCAAGCCCAAGACAACTGGAGCCTGCCCAAGACAACTGGAGCAAGCTCAAGACAACTGGAACAAGGCCAAGACAACTGGGGCAAGGCCAACACAACTTGAGAAAGGCCAAGACAACTAGAGTAAACCCAAGACAACTGGAGCAAGGCCAAGACAAGTTGAGCAAGCCCAAGTCAGGTGGAGCAAGCCCAAGACCACTGGAACAATCCCAATACATCTGGAAATAGCCCAAGACAATTGGAGCAAGCCCAAGAAAACTGGAGCAAGCTCAAGACAACTGGAGCAAGCCCAAGACAACTGGAGCAAGCCCAAGACAACAGGAGCAAGCCCAAGACAACTGGAGCTAGGCCAAGAGAACTAGAGCAAGGCCAAGACAACTGGAGCAAGGCCAAGACAACTAGAGCAAGCGGAAGATGACTGGAGCAAGGTCAAGACAAATGGAGCAAGCCCAAGACAACTGGAGCAAGCCTGAGAAAACTGGAGCAAGCCCAAGAGAACACGAGCAAGCCCAAGACAACTGAAGAAAATCCCAAGAAAACTGGAGCAATCCCAAGACAACTGGAGCAAGGAAAAGAGATCTGGAGCAAGCCCAAGATGAATACAGCAAGTTCAAGACAACTGGAGCAAGCCCAAGACAATTGGAGCAAGCCCAAGACAACTGGAGAAAGTCAAAGGTAACTGGAGCAAGCCCAAAAGAACTCACTGGAGCAAGTCCAAGAAAACTGGAGCAAGGTCAAGAAAACTGCAGCAAGTGGAAGAAGGCTGGACCAAGCCCAAGACAACTGGAGAAAGCCCAAAACTATTGGAGCAAGCTCAAGACAACTGGAGAAAGCCCAAGACAACTCGAGCAAGCCCAAGTCAGCTGAAGCAAGCCAATAGATCTGGAGCAAGCCCTAGAAAACTGGAGCAAGACCAAGAAAACTGGAGCAAGCCCAAGACAACTGGAGCAAGGCCATCATAGAAACTGGGGCAGGCCTCAGGGAGGTGATCAGGCTCACTACGAGCCGCCTAGGCAGGACGAACTGTTTGTGAGAGGGAGTTGCAGGTTTCACAGATAGAAATTACAGAAGCAAATGTAAGTCTGGAGAGGCCTTATATGTCTGGATTGACTCTTGAGTGAGAAATAACATGATCATAGCTTTCTAACAAGCCCTTATATGCCTCATTTGGCCAAGTGAGCAGTGAGATCATCTCTGTCAAAGTTGACCTTCTAGCACACTCCTAGCCTAGCGGGATGAACGGCAGTCACACTGTCATGCATGAGAATTATGTCTCCCACGACCTGCACGGCCAATGATGTAGACTGGTCCTTCCGTGAAGTCTCCCGGAGGCCCTCCTATGGTCTCTAATCCTTGAAGGCCGCTCTCAGCCGTCCTGGCCAAAAATTCTGCCACCTTTTTTAGCTCAAAGTGCCCAGGTTGTCACTTGAACCAGACCCATGATCTCCAAACTTTGAAAGTCCATATCTCACTCAAACGGACTCCGAATCAGGTTCCATAAAGTGTGTTGTGAAAGATCCTCCATGCAACTGTCATGCCAGACGATTTTTTATCAAGTAGCCTATTTTTGTAACTTTCCGACACTCTCATGTCCATCAAGCCAAAGCAACTAGAGAAAAGCCAAGACTACTAGAGCAAGGGCAAGACATATTAAGCAAGTCCAAGACAATTGGAGCAGGCCCAAGACAACTGAAGCAAGACTAAGACAACTGGAAAAAGGCCAAGAAATCTCAAACAAGGCCAAGAAAACTAGAGCAAGGCCAAGACAACTGGAGCAATGTCAAGTCAACTGGAGCAAAGTTCAGACAACTGAAGCAAGCCCAAGACAACTGGAGCAAGGCCAAAACTCCATGAGCAAGCCCATTTCAGCTGGAGAAATCCCAGGAAAACTGAGGCAAGCCCAAGACAACTGGAGCGATGCAAAGACAACTGGAGCAAGCCCAAGAAAACTGGACCAAGCCCAAGATAACTGGAGCAAGCCCAAGACAACTGGAGCAAGGCCAAGAAAACCGGAGCAAGGCCAAGACAACTGGAGCAAGCCAAAGAAAACTGGATCGAGGTCAAGACAACAAGAGCAAGCTCAAGACAACTGGATCAAGCCAAAGAGACTTCGAGCAAGGTCAAGACAACTGGAGCAAGACCAAGACAACTGAAGACAGTCCAAGACAACCGGAGCAAGCCTCAGACAACTGGAGCAAGCCAAAGACAACTGGAGCAAGTCTAAGAAAACTAGAGCAAGCTCAAGACAACTGGAGCAAGGCCAAGACAACTTGAGCAAGGCCAAGACAACTGGAACAAGCCCAAGACAACTGGAGGGAGTCCAAGACAACTGGACAAAGTCCAAGAAACCTGGAGCAAGGCCAAAACATCTGGAGTAGGCCCAAGACAGCTGGAGCGAGGCCAAGACCACTAGAGCAAGGCAAGGACAACTGGAGCAAGGCCAAGATAAATGGAGCAAGCCCAAGAATACTAAATCAAGCCAAGAGAACTCGAGCAAACCCAAGACAGCTGAAGCAAGGCCAAGACAACTGTAGCAAGGCCAAGAAAAGTGGACCAAGGCAAAGACAACTGTAGGAAGTCCAAGACAACTAGAGCAAGCCCAAGACAACTGAACCAAGTCCAAGAAAACTGAAGCAAGGCCAAGCCACCTGGAGCAAGGGCAAGTCAACTGGAGTAAGGCCAAGATAACAGAGGAAAGCTCAATACAACTGGAGCAAGCCCAAGACAACTGGAGCAAGCCCAAGACAACTGGAGCAAGCCCAAAACAACTGGATCAAGCCCAAGACAACTTGAGCAAGCCCAAGACTACTGGGGCAAGGCCAAGACAAGTGGAGCAAGGCCAAGACAACTGGATCAAGCCCAAGACAACTGGAGCAAGGCCAAGAAAACTTGAGCAAGCCATAGTCAGCGGGAGCAAGCACAAGACAATTGGAACAAGCCCAAGACAACTAGAGCAAGGGAAGGACAACTGGACAAGCCCAAGACAGTGGAAGTAAGCCCGAAACAACTGAAGCAAGCCAAAGACACTTGGAAAAAACTCAAGACAACCAGTGCAAGTCGAAGACAACTGGAGCTAGGCCAAGAGAACCAGAGCAAGGCCAAAACAACTGGAGCAAGCCTAAGACAACTGGAGCAAGTCCAAGACAACTGGAGCAAGGTCAAGACAACTGGAGCAAGCCTAAGACACCTGGAAAAAGCCCAAGACAACTGGAGCAAGGCCAAGACAACTGGAGCAAGCCCAAGATAACTGGAACAAGTCCAAGACTACCGGAGAAAGCCCAAGACAATTGGAGCAAGCCCAGGACAACTGGAGCAAGTCAACGAAATCTGGGACAAGCCCAAGACAAGTGGAGAAATCCCAAAATAACTGGAGCATAGCCAAGACAACTGGAGCAAGGTCAAGAAAACTGGAGCAAGGACAAGAAACCTGGAGCAAGCCCAAGACAACTCGAGTAAGGCTAAGACAACTGGAGCAAGGACAGCACAATTGGAGCAAGACCAAGACAACTGGAGCAAGGACAAGAAAACCGCAGCAAGGCCGAGACAACTGGGGCTAGCCCAAGCCAACTAGTGCTAGGCGAAGACTACTAAAGTAAGGCCAAGACAATTGGAACAACCCAGACAACTGGACGAGCCCAAGACAACTGGAGCAAGCCCAAGACGACTGGAGTAAGCCCAAGACAACGGGAGCAAGCCCAAGACAACTGGAGCAAGCCCAAGACAACAAGGGCAAGCTCAAGACAACTGGAGAAAGCCCAAGACAACTGGAGGAGGCCGAAGACAATCGTAGCAAGGCCAAGAAATCTGGAGCAAGCCCAAGAAAACTGGAGCAAGCCCAAGACTACTGCAGAAATTCCAAGTCATCTGCAGCAAGGTCAAGAAAAATGGAGCCAGGTCAAGACAACTGGAACAAGCCCAAGACAACTGGAGCAAGCCCAAGACAACATGAGCGAGCCCAAGACAAATGGAGCAATCCCAACACAAGTGGAGCAAGCCCAAGAGAACGGGATCAAGCCTAAGACCACTAGAGCAAGCCCAAGACAACGCGAGCAAGCTCAAGACAACTGGAGCAAGGCCAAGACAACTGGAGCAAGGCCAAGACAACTAGAGAAAACCCAAGAGAAATGGAGCAAGCCCAAAACAAATGGAGCAAGCCAAAGACAACTAGAGCAAGGCCAAGACATCCAGAGCAAAGCTAAGACAACTGAAGCAAGCCCAAGACAGCCTTAGCAAGTCAAAGACTACTGGAGCAAGCCTAAGACAACTGGAGCAAGTCCAAGACAACTGGAGCGATTTACAGACAACCGGAGCACGTTCAATACAACTGGAGCAAGCCCGGGACAAGATTACTGGACCAAGCCCAAGACAACTGGACAAGGGCCAAGACAAATTGAACTAGCCGAAGACAACTGGAGGAAGGACAAGACAACTAGAGCAAAGCCAAGACAACTAGAGCTGGGCCAATACAACTAGAGCAAGTCCAAGAAAACTGGAGCAAGCCGAAGACAACTGGAGCCATTCCAAAGCAACAGGAGAAAGGTCAAGAGAGCAGGACCAAGGCCAAGAAAACTGGAGGAAGGCCAAGAGAACTGAAGCAAACTCAAGACAATAAGAGGAATATTAAGACAACGAGAGCAAGCCCAACACAAGTGGAGCATGCCCAAGACAAGTGGAGCAAGCCCAAGGTAACTGGAACAAAGCCAAGAAAACTGGAGCAAGGCCAAGACTACAAAAGCAAGGGCAAGACAGCCAGAGCAAGCCCAAGACAACTGGAGCAAGCCCAAAACAACTGGAGGAAGGCCAAGACAAATGGAGCAAGCCTAGGACAACTGGAGCAAGGCCAAGACAACTTGAGCCAGCCTAAGATAATTGGAGAAAGCCCAAGACAATTCGAGCAAGACCAAGACGACTGGAGCAAGCCCAAGACAACAGGAGCAAGGTCAAAACAACTGAAGCAAGCCCAACAAAACTAAAGCACGCCTAATACCACTGGAGAAAACCCAAGACAATTGGAGCAAGACCAAGACAATTGTAGAACTCCCAAGACAGATGGATCATGCCCAAGACAACTGAAGAAAGCCCAAGACAACTGGAGCAAGCCCAAGACAAATGGAGGAGGCCCAAGACAACTGAAGCAAGGCCAAGAAAACTGGAGCAAGCCCAAGACAACTGGAGCAAGCTCAAGACAACAGAAACAAGGCCAAGAAAACTGGAGCAAGGCCAAGACAACTGGAGCAAACTCAAAAGAAATGCAGCAAGCCCGAGACAACTGGAGCAAGTCCAAGACAACTGAAGCAAGGCCAAGACATCTAGAGCAAACCCATGAGAACTGGAGCAAACGAGCAAGCCCAAGACAACTACAGCAAGTCAAAGACTACTGGAGTAAGGCAAAGACAACTGGAGAAAGTCCAAGACAACTAGAGCAATGTCAAGATAACTCAACCAAGTTCAAGACAACTGGATCAAGTCCAAGATAACTGGAGCAAGCCAAAAACAACAGGAGCAAGCTCAAGACAACTGGAGCAAGCCCAAGACAAGTGGAGCAAGCCCAAGACAACTGGAGCAAGCCTAGAGAACTAGAGAAAGGCCAAGACAGCTGGACCAAAGCCAAGACAACTGAATATAGGTCAAGACAACTGGATCAAACTCAAAACAACTGGAGCAAGGTTAAGACAACTGGAGCAAGCCCAACACAACTGGATCATTCCTTAGAAAACTGGAGTAAGCCCAAGACAACTGGAGCAAAGCCAAGACAACTAGAGCAAGGCCAAGACAACTAAAGCAAGAGCAAGAAAACTGGAGCAAGCCCAAGACAACTGGAGCAAGGCCAATACAACTTGAGCAAGCCCGAGTCAACTGGAGCAAGTCCAAGACAACTGGAGCAAGCCCAAGACAAGTGGAGAAAGCCCAAGACAACTGGAGCAAGCCCAAGACAACTAGAGCAAGTCCAAGACAACTGGAGCAAGGTCAAGACAACAGGAGCAAGCCCAAAACAACTGGAGGAATTCCAAGACAACTGGAGCAAGTCAAAAAGAACTGGAGAAAGGCCAGGAAAACTGGAGCAAGCCCAAGACAACTCAAGCATGGCCTAGACCACTAGAGCAAGGCCAAGACAACTGGAGCAAGGGAAAGACAACTGGAGCAAGCCAAGAGAACTAGAGCAAGCCCAAAAACATAAGATCAAGGGCAAGACAAGTGGAGAAAGTCCAAGACAAATGGAGCAAGGCCAAGAAAACTGGAGCACGTCCAGGATAGCTGGAGCAAGCCAAAGACAACTGAAGCAAGATCAAGACAATGAGAGCAAGGCCAAGAGAGCTGGAGCAAGGCCAAAACAACTGCCACAAGGCTCAGACAACTTGTGCAAGCCCAAGAAAACTGGAGAAAGTCCAAGACAACTCAAGCAAGTCCAAGACAACCGGAGCAAGCCCAAGAGAACTGGAGCTAGGCCAATAAAACCGGAGCAAGGCCAAGACAACAGGAGCAAGGCCAACACAACTGGAGCAAGAAGAATGCAACTGGAGCAAGCCCAAGACAGCTTGAGCAAGTCCACGTCAACTGGAGAAAGCCCAAGACAACTGCAGCAAGCACAAGATATGTGGAGCAAGCCCAAGACAACTGGAGAAAGTCTAAGACAACTGGAGCAAGATGAAGACAAATGGAACAAGTTCAAGACAACTGGAGCAAGACCAAGACATCTGGAGCAAGCCCGAGTCAACAGAAGCCAGCCCAAGACAACTTGAGCAAGCACAGGACACCTGGAGCAAGCTCAAGCCAACTGGAGCAAGGCCAAGACAAATGAAGCAAGGCCAAGACAGCTGGAGCAAGCCCAAGAGAACTTGAGAAAGCCCAAGAAAACTGGAGCAAGCCCAAGAGAACAGGAGCAAGGCCGAGACAACTGGAACAAGCCCAAGACAACTGGGGCAATCCCAAGACAACTGGAGCCCTTCAAAGACAACTGGAGCAAGCCCAAGAAAACTGGAGCAAGTTAAGAAAACAGGAGCAAGGCCAAGACAACTGGAGCAAGTTAAAGACAATTGGAGCAAGCCAGAGACAACAGGAGCACGTCCAAGAATACTAGGGCAAGCCCAAGACAACTGGAGCAAGCCCAAGACAGATGGAGAAAGCCGAAGAGAACTTGATAAAGCCCAAGACAACTGGAGCAAGCCCAAGACAACTGGAGCAAGGCAAATAAAACTTGAGTAAGCCCAAGACAGCTCGATCACAGCCAAGACAACTGGAACAAGGCCAAGACAACTGGAGCAAGCCAAGGCAATTGGATTAAAACCAAGAGAACTGCAGCAAGCCCAAGACAGCTGTAGCAAGGCCAAGAAAACTGGAGCAAGCCGGAGACAACTGGAGCAAGCCCCAGACAATTGGAGCAAGCCCCAGACAATTGGAGCAAGCCCAAGACAACTGAAGAAATTCTAAGACAACTGGAGCAAGGTCAAGACAAATGGAACAAGTTCAAGACAACAGGAGCAAGCCCAAGACAACTGGAGCAAGCCCGAGTCAACTGGAGCCAGCCCAAGACAACTTCAGCAAGCACAGGACAGCTGGAGCAAGATCAAGCCAACTGGAGGAAGTCCAACACAACTGGAGCAAGCCCAAGAGAACTGGAAAAATCCCAAGAGAACAGGAGCAAGGCCGAGACAACTAGAGCAAGCCCAAAAGAACTGGGGCAATCCCAAGACAACTGGAGCAAGCCCAAGAAAACTGGAGCAAGTTATGACAGCAGGAGCAAGGCCAAGACAACTGGAGCAAGTTCAAGACAATTGGAGCAATACCAAGACAACAGGAGCAAGGCCAAGACAACTGGGGCAAGCCCAAGACAACTGGAGCAAGCCCAAGACAGGTGGAGCAAGCCCAAGAGAACTGGAGCAAAGCCAAGAAAACTGGAGCAAGCCCAAGACAACTGAAGAAAGCCCAAGAGAACTTGATAAAGCCCAAGACAACTGAAGCAAGCCCAAGAAAACTGGAGCAAGGCCAACACAACTGGAGCAAGGCCAAGACAACTCGAGCAAGCCCAAGACAACTGGAGCAAGTCGAAGGCAGCTGGTGCAAGGTGAAGTCAAATGGAGAAATCCCATGACAAATGGAGCAAGGTCAAGACCACTGGAGCAAGGCCAAGACAACTGGAGAGAATCCAACACAACTGTAGCAAGCCCAAGAAAATTTTAGTAAGGCCAAGACAACTGGAGCAAGCCGAAGACAACTGGAGCAAGGCAAAGTCAATTGGATCTAGGCCAAGACAATTGGAGCTAGGCCAAGACAACTTGAGCAAGCACAAGACAACTGGAGCACGTCAAAGACAGCTGGAGCAAGCCAAAGAAAATTGGAGAAAGCCCAAGAGAACTGGAGCAAGGCCAAGACAAATGGAGAAATCTCAAGATAACTGGAGCAAGCCCAAGACAACGGGAGCAAGCCAAAGACAACTGGAGCAAAGTCAAGAAAACTGGACCAAGCCCAAGACAACTGGAGCAAGCCCAAGACAACTGGAGCAAGCCCAAGACGAATGGATCAAGGCCAAGACACTTGGAGCAAGACCAAGACACTTGGAGCAAGGCCAAGATAACTGGAGCAAGTCCAAGACTCCTGGAGCAAGGCCAAGAAAACTGGAGCAAGGCCAAGACAACTGGAGCGAGCCCAAGACAACCGGAGCAAGCCCAAGACAACTGGAGCAAGGCCAAGACAACTGGATTATGCCCAAGACAAGTGGAGAAATTTCAATAAAACTGGAGCAAGGTGAAGAAAACTGGAGCTAGGCCAAGACAACTGGAGCAAGGCCAAGACAACTGGAGCAAGCCCAAGACAACTGGAGCAAGCCTTAGACAGCTGGATCAAGCCCATGACAACTGGAGCAAGCCCAAGACAACTGGAGCAAGCCAAAGACAATTGGAGCAAGCCCAAGTCAACTGGAGCAAGGCAACGACAACTGAGAAATCCCAAGAAATCTGGAGCAAGCCCAAGACAACTGGAGTAAGCCCAATACAACTGGAGCAAGGCCAAGACAACTGGGCCAATGCCAAGAAAACTGGAGCAAGGCCAAGACAACTGGAGCAAGCCCAAGACAACTGGTGCAAGCCCAAGAAAACTGGAGCAATTCAAAGTCAATTGGAGCAAGCCCAAGACAACTGGAGCAAGTGCAAGAAAACTGGAGCAAACCCAAGACAACTGGAGCAAGGCCAAGACAACTGGAGCAAGTCCAAGACAACTGGAGCAAGGTCAAGACAACTGGAGGAAGCCCAAGACAACAGGAGCAATTCCAGGACAATTGGAGCAAGGTGAAGACAACTGGAGCAAGACCAAGACAACTGGAGCAAGGTTAAGACAACCGGAGTATGCGCAAGACAACTGGAGCAAGGTCAATAGAACTGGAGCAAGTCCAAGAAAACTGGAGATTGGCCAAGACAACTGGAGCAAGGCCAAGACAACTGGAGCAAGTCCAAGAGAACTCAAGAAAGCCCAAGAAAGCTGGATCAAGCCCAAGAATACTGGAGCAAGCCCAAGACAACTGGAGCAAGCCGAAGACAACTGGAGCAAGCCTAAGACAATTGGAGCAATCCCAAGACAATTGGAGTAAGTCCAAGACAATTGGATCAGCGCCACGACAACTGGGGCAAGGCCAAGACAACTGGAGCAAGTGCATGACACCTAGAGTACATGTCCAAAGAGTACATGTCCCAACCTGAGGAATTGTGCAGCCGGGTGGGGGAGGGGGGGGGGGGGGGT
>SZWC01007854.1:49773-68489 GCA_023375785.1 Penium margaritaceum | reverse complement strand
GGGGGGGGGGGGGGGGGGGGGGGGGGGGGGGGGATCTTATCAGCTGCTCGAGGAGGCCCATTGCGAGTGGAACAAATGCATCCATGACATTTCCACAGTCAAGGCCTACGGCGGCTCTGCAGTGATTACTCCCTCTACTACAAGGATGGCCGCCAAAATCTCAGTGTTATCCTATATGTCGATGATTCAATTCACTGCTTTTAAGAAGGTGCTCTCAGCAACGCTGGAGATGACTGACATGGAACCTTTTTGTTTTGATCTCGGCATTCAGATTCATTGCAATTGCAGGCCAATTTTAGGAGATGTATGGGATTTCACAAAGCCCATACATCTCCTGCATGGCTTAGAATTTAGACCTAAGTCAGCATCATCCAAACCACTGCCTGTGGACCATGGTCTGACTAAGCCACTGACCATTGACCTTCTCGCTGATCCCAGCAATGCCAAGCTCTATATCAGTCTTGTTGATTTATTGATGTATGTAAGTGTGGGCACTTGGCCAGAACCCTCCTATGCAGTGGGGTTTCTCAGTCAAGGGTGTAAGAACATGAACTT
Organism: Penium margaritaceum; assembly: GCA_023375785.1. Classification (NCBI taxonomy): domain Eukaryota; kingdom Viridiplantae; phylum Streptophyta; class Zygnematophyceae; order Desmidiales; family Peniaceae; genus Penium; species Penium margaritaceum. Next base: position 67,934 of record SZWC01007854.1, on the reverse strand, counting down.
GGCCAGGACCATGTGGTTTGTGCCAAGCAATGCATCAATTATCTGAAATGCAGCAATGAGCAGAAAATTTGGTACTCTCCACAAGGTTCTGCCCGTCTCAATGGATTCTGTGACACTGACCTGTCTGCGGACAAGAGCACCAGCAAGTCTCTCTCATGTTATGTTTTTATGCTGGCAGAACCGTAAGCTGGCAGTCAATGGAAAATTTGGTTGTCAAAATACATTCAGCCAAAACCAAGTGCATCGCAGCAAGTGAGGCAACAAGAGAAGCCGTCTGGCTTTGAATGTTGCTGGAAGAGCTTGGTGTCATCCAGGTGGAACCCACTGTCTTTTTATATTTTTTTGCAACGAAAGGATAATTTCCCTTCTCAGCAAGGGCCCTGTGCTCCATGACCACACCAAGCATATAAAACAACAATACCATTATGTGCGTGATGCAGTTGCAGAGGTAGAGGTGCAAATCGATTATATTGGCACAATGGAGAAAACTGCAGAAGTGTTCACAAAATGACTACATCATCACCAGCATGATGTGCTTTGCGCAGGCTTGGGCCTACTCATGGAATAACAATGCACCGCACATGAGCCAAACTGAGCACTCGGATACGGTAGATTTGACGCAATAGTGCTCATGGTTTTGAAATGGCTTAGGTGAATGTTTCTTTCTGATGACCTGTTGACACAATCATTAATAAAACACCGAGGGAGACAAGAGCGATGCCTTCATCCCCCAATGAAAATATTGGATTGAGGGCAAGGACCAAGGGCCACAGTGTTTGTTTGAACGAAAATACATGCATGCATGGATCCAGAAGCGCGGTAGGGGGGAGGGGGGGGGGGCGCTGATAGTTTGGTGTCTCTTTTGGCTTTTTACTTTTCTTGCTATTTGTTTGGTGTGATTGGAGCATATGGGGGGGGGGGGGGGAGGGGGGCATTGAACAACAGGGGAAAATGTTAGTGGCATAACGGGAGAGCCAGGGGAGGGGCGCCACTCACTCCCCTGACTCTCCACATATTACCCTACACTACGCATGCGCGACCTATCCCAAGGGTCATGAGAGAGGACCAGATCCATTCCTCCCCTCCATTTCATGTGTACCTGTATTTGGAGGGAACAATATTCAGAAGCAGTATATGTTCAGTGCACCTTTGTACATATGGCACATGTCGAGGCATTGGAGGTGGCAGTCTGAGTGCAGCTCAGGAAGGTGGATAACGTGGCATCTCAAACCAAGAGAAATGAAAAGATGTAACCGAACCACAAGTCCGGTCTACAACAAAATGAGATTGATGCAGACATCGGGAGGGGGGGGGAGGGGGGGGGCAACCATCTATCACTATTGATGGCAAAATAGTTTTAGTGAGCCACTTGATGGACAATCAATGGAATAGGACTATCACATAATCGATTGGGAGAACACCAAAATGCGATATTCTGGACCAGACACTATTCACGTCTACAGACAAGGAAGTGACAGGCAAACAGGGGTTATTTACAGTGGACCAACTGCACAGTACAAGACGGCAGAAGCCCCGGCATGTGACGGCACCATTGCCGCAAAGAAAACTGAGCACAACATCACTTAGCTCAGAATCCTTGTGTTAGCACAGTCAATCTGTGTGAAAAGTTCAAGTAGCCTCACACTTGATTTCTGGAGTGAAAAATTGTTCTCCCCCCCCCCCCCCCCCCCCCCCCCCCCTCATTGCAGTGTGGTGCAGTTGAGGTCTGGTTTGCCTGTGTTTATCTGCACAGTTAATGTGATTGGTTCCCCAATGGTCTCACATAGTTCTCGCAAAATTTAACAATCCTCATTTCTAAAAAGATTGACGTGGTAGATCAACGCAACCAATGACTGTGCTAGACGTGCGAGAAGCTGGGTCATTCCTTGCGTGACTCTGAAAAATGAAATGGCACAAGATTATACACAGTTTTTGAAACTATAATGCTCATCCGCCCATCGTCGAGCAAGAAATGCCCTAGCTACCCATCGGCCGTTGCTACCACTATACCAACAACAAAGAAAAATCAAGAAAAGGCGCGAGGCCGCATGCCATGCGTCGATGATGCATGACATGCAGCTTCACCTGCAAGAATCAGAAACCCTCCTCCACTAGTATCACAAACCCCTAAATGGAGGGGTTTATTATACTAGTGGAGGAAGGTTTGTCCACAGCTAGAGGGGATTTTGAGACTCCCCATGCATTGAAAGGGAGCCTGCTGGGCCCGGCTACCGTGGGGCCCAGCAGGATCCCGCGCAAAACTAAAACCCTATACCCTGAATGTAAGATTTGCAAACTGAACCAAGGGTGTTTGAAGGAAGAACCATTGATGAGATATTGCACATTTGTCAACTTTGTAAAACACTCTGACTGCAAATTGGGGACTGTAAGATGTAATGGTCTTGAGGAATTGCCTCATGAGTGACCACAACGTTATTCCTGGGCATGGTCTCATGTACCGGAAGAGCCTCCAAGTTGATTGGTCCAATGGAGTGGTTTATGTGGACATTAATGGAAGAAAGAAACACCTGCATTTGATTGATGGACCCAGGATACAACGGAGGTTTCCAGAAGCAACAGAGGAGAAATCCACATGGGAGGTTTTTAGAAGCTGTAAAAGTACACAATTCGCAGATATCTTTGGATGTGGCTCAGCAGTGCCTATGATGTGGAGATCAAGCATGGCTAGTCTATGTGGAGATAGGGGGGGATATCAAGATAGAAGAAGCAGAAGGAAAAAATAATAATAGTAATAATAACAGCCTTGTCGGCCTTGACACCTGGGAAGGTTCCAGAGGAGTTTGTGCCATTATTGAAGGATTTTGAATGGGTCTTTTCTGAAAAGAAAAAGCCCCAAGAAATACCTCTGCAACACAGCATCCACCATCAGATAAACCTGAAGCTGGACATCAGACCGCCGGTCAAGGGGACCTATGAGATGAGTGATATTGAACTTAACAAACTAAAACAAATAGATGGACAAGATGCGTAGTGAGGGGCTGACCCAGCCATCCATGTCACCCTATGTATCGCTTGTAATCTTATTTCAAAAATGGAGAGATGCATATGTGTGTGGACTACATGGCATTGAACGACATCATCATCAAGAATCAGTACCCCCTTCAGTGAGAGAATAACAAAATTCACCAACTCTGTGGAGAGATAATTCTCACGAACATCGACCTACAAAACGGGTATTTGATGAGGAAGTCGAGAAGACGGTGTTCAGCACCTGCTTTGAGAAATTTGATTTCATGCTCATGCCATTTGAGCCAATGAATACTCCCGTGACATTCAGGGCGGCCTTGACCAAAACTTTTCAGCAGTACCTTGACGAAATTGTCATCATATATATCAGTGACATCTTGGTGTACAGCCCCACGTCAGAGGAGCACGGTGGACACCTCTGAAAAATCCTAAAGGTTTTACAGAGTATAAGTTCTCCAAAAACTTTTCAAAGTGCGGCTTCAGTCGCTGTCTTATCAAGTTTTTGGACCATATCGCCAGCGGCGGACTGATCACGATTAACACAACGAGTATGGAGGAAGCGGCTGATTGGCCAACTTCCACCAAAGTTTGGGACTTCCAGATAATTTTCTCGAACAACCACTCAGTGGAGTTGGGGAGATCACAAAGAAGAAGCACTAAACTATTCAAGGAATTATTTTCCCTCGGCAGCAACCTTGCAATTAGCATATCAAATGGTAGACAACGTGGCCACTAACGTGTCGAATTGAGCAATTGGAGCCGATCCTTATCACAAATAGCGGTGGTCGACAACAACCAGTTGGAAATATGTCAAGGAATGTATGCGGGCCAGCGCCGAGCAACGTGGTGAAAAACAACAAGATGTCGGTGGTAGTGCATGCATTTAAGATGTGGCAGTGCCATATGGAATGCTGACAATGTCATCCGTATCATTTTCCACACATTGAAATATCTCAAAGCCCAGCCCATCCCGAGCCATCGACAAACTTGAAAGATGGAGTTCTTTGCGTCTAAATTTGAGTACAACATTGCATACCAACTAGGAAAATAAAATAGGGCTCGGTCACCATATACCCGAATAGTAGAAATATAAAACTGATTCGCCCGTCGTCGAGCGAGAAATAACCTAACTACCCATCAGCCGCCGCTACCGCCGCGCCAGTAACACAGAAAACAAACGAAAATGCATGGCGAGACCATATGCCATGCGCTGAGGACGCATGGTATGCGGCGCCCTCCGCTAGTATCACAAACCCTTTCGTTGAAGGGTTTGTGATACTAGCGGGGGTAGGTTTCTTTAGAGTTTGAGGGGAGTTCGAGACTCCCCATGCGTTGAAAGGGAACCTGCTGGGCCCCGCTACCGCGGGGCCCAGCAGGAGCCCGCGCAAAAATAAAACCCTAAAACCTTTAATTTAATTCGGGGTATGGTTTGAATGCGGTTTGCCTGTTAAATCATAGGTTTGCTTTTACAAAAAAAGTATCAAAAACGAAAGAAGGGCGTTTTCGCTCGATCGCGAGGGAGCAATGTCCGCATGCAGGATTTTTTCATGCTCGCCCGTCGACGCATGCCGCGAGCGAGCATGATTTTCGACTGGGCTTTTGAGTATTTTTTTTNGAAGGGTTTGTGATACTAGCGGGGGTAGGTTTCTTTAGAGTTTGAGGGGAGTTCGAGACTCCCCATGCGTTGAAAGGGAACCTGCTGGGCCCCGCTACCGCGGGGCCCAGCAGGAGCCCGCGCAAAAATAAAACCCTAAAACCTTTAATGTAATTAGGGGTATGGTTTGAATGCGGTTTGCGTGTTAAAATCATAGGTTTGCGTATAAAAAAAATTATCGAAAACGAAAGAAGGGCGTTTTCGCTCCCTCGCGATTCTCGCGTGGGAGCAATGTCCGCATGCAGGATTTTTTCATGCTCGCCCGTCGACGCATGCCGCGAGCGAGCATGATTTTCGACTGGGCTTTTGAGTATTTTTTTTTGCCGCTACCGGGCGGATCAGAGTCGCACATTGCGTTTTATGGGTATCTGAGTATTTTCACCCAATAAAATATAGCAGTTGCTCTGAGTCTATGATTGGATCGGATGTCTAATTTATGCAATCTACTTGTCAAAAAAGACCCAAACCTCATGAGGTCGTCCCACCAGAGGGGTTTGAGGCAATCCACATGGTGGACGACCGGATCTCCGAGATGTCACATGTCGTCCCGACCACAACAACGGTACCTGCCGAGAGAACAACATGACTGTTCCTCAACAATGTCTTAAAAAAACACGGCGTTCCCACCTCCATCACAAGCAATAGAGATGGAAGATTCACCAGCAGATTTTGGAAGAAGCTGATGACTCGCTACGGCTGTCGGATCTAACTATCGACAACCTTCCATGCCCAGAATGATTTGCAGATTGAGAGCACCAATCAGACCCTTAAGAAACCTCTCTGAATGTTAGGCAAGCCACATGGCAATGAATTGGAGGTCAAGCTACCAACCGTCAAATTTGCATACAATTCCAGGACCTCTGCAGCAATTGGTAAAATTCCATTTAGAGTATTTGACGGCAAACTGCCCACAACTTCTGCAGGTTTGCACAGTTCAAAAAACATAATTGCAGTAGAAAATCAGAGACAAGACTTTCAAACCTCTTGTGATGAAACTAAAAAGACACTCACAACAACTCAGGTAGTGATGAAGCAAGAAGCCAAGAAGAGAATCGGACGGAATCCAAATTCCACAGTGGTGGTTGCATCTTACTCTGCTCTATGAACGTCAGATCTCAGGGTCAAGACTGTGCAAAGCTTAAGCCTAAGTGTTTGAGGAATGAAGGACACTGGTTTTTGCAAAGCTCTGCCAACCTGATAGCATGGCGATCCATTTGGTGTTCAATATGAGCTGACACAAATTCTACCGGGACAAAAGCAAGTACTTCTCCGGCGGAGACATACCTCTGCCACCACCTGTGGAAGCAGATGAGGGTATGGAATACACAGATTAAGATATCCTTGTATGCCACCAACGAGGAAAAGTGACAGATCTTCTCATCAATGGGGAGGGCTATGATGCATCGCTCAACAGCTGGGAGCCCTACGACAACTTACGGGACATCGAACAGCAGATCAACGATTGTTATAGCCGACATCCGCCTCTTTCTTGCACCAAGCCAGGTCATTGTGGCTAAAAGGGCAGGGAATGTTTACACCCCTGACATACATGAGTCCCTAAACTCTGCTCATGGGCATTTCTATTTCTACATTTTTGGACCTCCTGAATTCTACGCTGTTCCGTTGAGAAACATTTTGCCACCTTCCCAGACCTCAGGTCTTCCTTTCCAATGATAGAAACTTAGGCAGCCATCAGGGATGTGATCAGGCTCACAAAGAGCCGCTAGGCAGGACCAATTGTATGTGAGAGGCAAGTTGCAGGTTGCAGAGACAAAAATACGGAAGCGTGTAAAGTTGTGTTTTGAGCGTGAATGGCTGGTTTGACTAATGGATGATAAATTTCATCAGCACAGCTTTCAAACAAGCCAAAGCAAGCAGCATTTGGTGCAAGGAGCTGGACTTACCACCCTGCCAAAGTTTTTCACCTCCTAGCACACTCCTAGCCTAACAGTCACACTCTCACACGAGAGAATTACCATCCCTGCCATGTGCACAACCAATCATCTTGATGGGGGCCTTCCTTGAATCTTTTTGAAGGTCCTCCTGCCGCCTTTCTACCTTGAAGGCCGCTCCTAGTCTCCCAGGCCAATAATTCTGGCCGTCATTGGTGCTGGTAGTGCAGGAGCTGTCACTTGAACCGGACCCACTGCCACCAAAACTCAAAAATCAATATCTTTCTCAAACGGAATCTGAACTGAGTTTCGTAAATTGATACATAACCAGGAAGGCATCCTCTACGCATCTGTTATGTCTGATGATTTTTATCGAGCAACCCACTTTGGTCACTTTTTGGCACTCTATATCCATCATCCAACAGGTCCAGACAGGTTTGACCACTTCCCTGGAGTGTTAACAGAAGTATCACAAACCTTATCAATATTTCAATATTTCCTGGTTGACATCTCCTTGAAGTTAGACTTATATAATGGTGCGCCTCAATATATTCGAAACCCCCCAACTTTCCGGCAGATTTTCTTGAAGTAACCTCTCAAGTCATGGCATCACACGCATGGCATCACCTCTCAAGTTCCCAAGATCCCAAGTATGCACCATTCTTGTCCTTGCTGTTGTATGACTGAGCTTGAAACTTCTGACACTTGTCATGGAAGTACAATTACTGCTAATTACAACTTTCCATTTATCCAAATTCCTTTAATAGTATTTTGTTCTGCAATTTCTACCTGTTCAACATCTATATTCTGCTTGGTGTAATAGCAACATATATGGTGAACATGTAGAAGTCATGGTGCAGAAATCTCATTGAGAAAGTAGAACAACTGAGCGATTGAAAGTTAACAGTAACTGAACACCAATGACAGGTGTCAGAAGTTTCAGGTACATATACATATATGTATATGTACATACATATAAATGTGGAATCAAGAATAAGGCATGCTTAGTGTTACACAAAGAGGAAAATAGATGGAGAGCATGTATAATCCACGGAGAAGAAATTGATTTGAGAATTTGGGACACTTGAGTAATGTATAATTAGCAGAGAGTATGTTTCAATGAAAACACTCAGAACTCTCAAGTGCATGTTTCTCAACAATTCTCAAGTGGTTGAAAAAGTAGAAGGCATACTTGGGGTATTGGGCTCTTGACCTGAGCAACACACGCAAGGTCACTTCATGGATGGTTTCTTCAAGAAACTCTCCCAAGTAGTCTACGGGTTTCCAAAATGTCAACATGCATCTTAATGAGAATCTAGCACCATCAGGAAGTTAACAGATCAGCATGAAAACATTGACAATTTTTTTGATAACTCCCACAATCCTTATGGAAAGTGGTCAAATAATTGAGAATCATTTGGAACAGATGAGCCAGAGTCCAGGCAGTTGGTCAACATGTCCTCGATGTCATGGCGTAAAGAATTTGAAGTCACTACGTGGTGGGCCATTAATGTAACAACAAAAGTGTCCATTCATGGAGGTAAGGGACTCATGTACATCAGAAACATAGCAGTTCCTCACCTGAGCAGAAACTTCCTGGCATGTTATGATACGTAGGCTTGTGCCAGCAATAAAATCCATTGATCTGAATCAAAGTATGTGATGTGTCTTAGTATTTCCACTTGATGGGGTAGAATATGATTTTGCCTCAGCGATGGTGTCTAACAATGGCTTCAGCTTTGTAATCCATATCCTCGTCCAATTCGACGGATAGCGACGGGGGTACCTCCCTGCAAGGGAAGTTTTTTGCCGGGATTCTGGTAGAGTTGAAGTTTAATAAATTGAAAACCAGGTGGATGGTCATGCTCTAAGGAGAATAAATCTTGGCGGTGATGGGTGTGTGCATCTCTTGAAATGAGAAAAGGATCAAAAGCTTAGGTTTCAGTTTTGCACAGTCCTGTCCTTGTGGCTTGACACTCGCAGAGCAGAATAAGATACAATCACTGATGTTGAATCATGTTCCCATCCAAAGCTTGTCGGCTGCTTGCTTCATCATTGCTTGTGTCGTTGTGAGGGTCTGATGTGCATTATCCCATAAGTCCTGCCACTAAAGGCCCATAAGTCCTGCCACTATAGGCCCATAAGTCCTGCCACTATAAGCCCATAAGTCCTGCCACTATAGGCCCACAAGTCCTGCCACTATAGGCCCATAAGTCCTGCCACTATAGGCCCACGAAGAGTATCTTGCTTGATGTCTACAAATATGTCATGGTTGCAGGGACTTTTTGCGAACCAACTTGGAAGGTGTTTTCCCATAGAGGCGGATGTATTTGAGTTTTTGTCTAGCTTTGCAGTCAGTAGCTTGACCACCCAGTCAATCTTATGTGGCTCGCACAGAGTTCAATGCAAAATTTTGAGCACATGCCTGGTTCACTCATTCTGCCCGTCAGCATGGGTATGGACGGCCATTGATAGCTGGATCTGACTTTCTTAGAAACTCACCAACTTTCGCTAAGAATGGCTGGTGAACCTTTGATCTTGCTCCCTGGTGATGGATGAAGGGAAGCTGTGTGGTTGGACGATGTACTTCAGGAACAGCTATGTTTTTCTCACAGCCATGACTATCATTGTCTTTGGGATGAGGTGTGACATCAAAGAGAATTGTTCGACTACCACAAGAATTACATTACACTTCTCTGGTGCTGTAAGAAAATCCATCACAATGTCCATGGAAATGTCTGACCATGGTCAGACATTTCCCTGGTCACTGACCAAAACCCTGACTTATGATGTTGACACACTTGCACATCTTGTGTAGTTTGTGACACCGATGTATATTGTCCCACTAGTAGTAACTTGCAAGTTTCTGAAGTGTCTTTCCCTTGCTGAAACTTCTATATTCATTGGAGCGGTGGAATTCCTCTATAGCACCTTTGAAGTTCTTTGCTCGGTAGTTTAAATTCTTGCCGATTAAACTATCACCAGTACGGAGTTTGGAACCAGAAATTCACTTTTTCATACTCATAAAAAAAAATCACAATCCCTTGCAGACAGCCGCTTGATTTATAGGTTTCTCTTAACCTGGAGTGTGTTGATATCGACCATCAAGTCTTTCCTTTAACTGAGAGAATCCATTGGCTATGTTTTTCTAGGCAAGTATTTTATGTCCAAGTTGGACTCAAGGAACTCTTTCCATTGAGTTTCTTGACGATTTAGATTTGGTCGAGTCTTACAATAGGGCATGGTGGTTGGTGCGGATAGAACATTTTTTGCATTCTAGGTAGCATCGCTGCAACTCAAATGCATGCACGACCACTTCTGTTTTTTTGGGTATTGCATAATTCAGCTCAAGCTTGTGCTCTTTTCTGGGACATGTACGTGACTGGTTGGTTTTCCACTGCTATTTTTTTGGAGGGGAACGGAGCCGATTTCTCAACTGGAAGAGTCATTGGCCATGACGTAATTCACTGTTGGATCTGCCAATTCTATGGCTGGAGCCATGGTCAGATAATTTCTTTAAGGAATGAACACATCTTGCTCGTTTTTGCCCAAGTTCTGAGTGAGATTTGAGAGAGGTAGTCCTGTATGAATCAGCAGCAGTGATTTTAAAACCCTTAAACAATAAAACGGTTTAAAAATTGGACATCGGCAAATCAGCGATTGCCGTCACTTTATCCTGGCCCATCGTCATATGTCTGTCGCTGATTCTGAGGCCCAAAAACTTGATCGAATGACAACCAAAGTTTCACGACTTGAGAGTTTTCATGGAATTTCTTAATGTGAAAAAATTTCTAGAAATCCAGGAGGTATTCATTGTTTTCCTCTGGCATGTGGCTATGCAATGTTATGTATTCAAGGTGGACAATGGCAAATTGTTGAGGTATGGCCAAAAAATGTTGTTCAATGAAGTCATGGATTTTGCATGGGAATTTGTGAGTTCAACTGACAGAACAGTGAACTCAAAGTTCCTCCAGCAAGTGAAAGTCACTGTCTTCTCCACATGTTTGTTTTGGTGAAATTTTGTGCTCCTTAGGGTTGGTGCTCAGAAAAGAGTGTATCGGTTATTGATGGTGATGTTGTTTAAAGACTACTAGTCCACACACATCCGCATTTCACCGATATTCATTTTCATGAAAAGGACATGGGCTGTATATCGTACCACAGATGGGAAAATGACTCCATGCCTGAGTCTCATCTAGCTAAGGCATCAGCTTGATCAGCTTATGGTCATTCACCCAAAATGCCCCTTTGACTGTGAATCTGCTGCCCAGCTTCAGGTGGTCATGGTGGTCAACACTTTGTTACAGAGGAAGCTCTTGGGATAGATAAAAATCCTATGGCCACAATCTTTGCCAGGATTTTGAGTCTGCTTTGTTTGATATCGTGATTTCATCCTCTTTGCAAGATTTCATGTGTGAGATCCTTCTTGCAAGAACAGTTTTCCACGTCCAGTGAGATCGGCTTCGCACATTTATGTGTTGTGGTTAGTTCAAGTTCCACCACTATTCCCGCCTCTATATGTTCTCATTGCTGTTGTTGTATTGTGAGTTGCTCCATCAGAGGTAGGTGTTGCCTTTAGCCATTGATGCTCGTGTAGACTGCTCCACTGGTATGTTCAACCTGACGATTTTTACAGTAAAAAATTTATTGCCAAGCACCTAAGAAGGATACACTTTTCAACTTGTGAAAATGAATAGTGTCAACATGAAGGAAGATGCATGGAATCATCATAGAAATCACAGTAAAATTTCGTCATGTTACTACTCCAAATACAATTGACATGGGGTAATGTACTCAGTACATGTACAACCATCCTGAAATTTACATGGTTTGACCTGAACCTTCTATTTGGACTTGTGTAACCGACCAGTTTATTTTGGAGAAGTAAAATTACAGGATAAATACCACAACACATGTGTGGCTACTTTTGGGAATACGTCGCTGACAAAACAACGTGCTGCAATGTTAGCAGGCATCAAATAGCAAGGTGTTGAATTTGATTATGTATGCCACCAAGCAACAGCTTGACTGAAAGAGTAACAATATGCCCCTTATCCCTCACGTGACTGTGTGCAACACGATAGTACGGTCAGAATGCAACTGACAGAGGTCAAAACGACCAAGTGTGCAGGACGGGAGAGTCAGAAACGCAGGACCGAGAGGAAAACTTGCGGGTTGGAGCTCGCTAATCGAGCCCACCCGTCGGCTGGCAAGTTGGAACTCGCCGGCACTCTCCAAAACGTGAGGGCACAGTGCCACTCGCAACCTGCAAATGCACACATACCCACGATGAGTTTTGTCCCAACCTGCGTCTGTCAAAACTAACACACATTCATAAGAAGGACAAATGTAGGCCACCAAGACATGCCAGACCAAGAATGTATGAGGATGACAATAGAGTGTTTTGAAACAGAGATGGGGGTGTTGCAGCCACGAGAGAGGTGACGACAAACGGATCCGGTGGAAGTGTCACAGGTGGCTGGTTGCAGTTGCTTGGCACCTGCTGGACTTGCGTTTGCTCCCCCAGACTTATATACCTCCGCCTCATCAAGAGTCTGCAAGGTAATGGACGTGAGCCGAGAGGTCACAGTAAGCTATGTACACAACATCACTCCCCCATGACCACACGGCGAACAGGTCCACAGGCACGAAAACACTGATACAAGCAATGGCGCAAGGTAACGATGAGAAATTGACAACAGATGCAGTTTAAGGGTAGAGGTCAGTCCATAGTGTAGGCAGGGTGCAATCCCACAGAACGAGCAGCCATAAGGAACTTCAAACGGCTTGAGGCCTTTGTTGGAAAATCAGCACGCTGCGAGTCGGTGCCAACCCACATGACTTGAATCTCACCTCGATCCACTAGATCTCGGATGTAGTGGTACTCAACGTTAATGTGCTTGGTGCGTGCATGGAACACACCGGAGTTCTCAGCGATGGCCTTGGCGCTCTCATTGTCACACCGAAGCACAACAGGGGGCATGGACTGACGTAGCTCACGCAACAGACGCACTAGCCGCACACTCTTGGTCGCGCCTGCACCCAGAGCTCCATACTCTGCCTTTGCAGTACTGCGAGCGATGCAGTCCTGCTTGCCACTACGCCACGAGACGGAAGTTCCTCCAATGAGGAAGATGTAACCGGTGCGACTGTTGCCGTCCGAGCTCCATGCCCAGTCACTGTCCGTGTATCCATCGAGGACCACGGAGGCCTGCCCACGGTAGTGAAGGCCGACCCGGGCGGTGGACACGCATACCTCATGCATCAAACAGCGGCCTCAAGAACCCGCCTGCACGGTGCTTGTGAGAACTGTGCAATCAGGTTGACAGTGAAGGCGATGTTCAGGCGTGCTGTTGTGGCCAGGTACATGAGCAAGCCAATGAAGCGCAAGTACAAGGTCACATTGACTAGCTCCCCCAGCTTTGCCGGGTTTTCGACCTTCAGAGCGTCCTGTCCGTCAGGGGTAATTGGGGTTGACGCCGTACATACGGTGCTAAGCAGCTCGGCGAAACGCTCCCCTAGTGTGAGAGTGTATTGCTCTTCATGGACCAGAAGCGTCCGCCGAGCACGATCACGCACGAACTGCATGCCAAGAAACAATGTGGCCTCTCCCAGGTCTTTCATTTTGTATGTCGAACGTAACACACCCTTGGCTGCTTTGACAGCCTTCAGATCGGGTGAAGGTATCAAAAGGTCGTCGACGTAGACTAGGATGGCCATGACCGGCTCAGGAGTCCGGGAGAGGAAGAGCGACGGGTCTGCCGTACTCTGGACATAGCCACCTCTTAGGAGTGTGTTGGTGATTTGTTTGTTCCAATACCGAGGCGACTGCTTCAGGCCATACAGGGCCTTCCGCAGCCGGTACACACGCCCACCGTCATCCTCAAAACCTGGGGGCTAGACCATGTAAATCTCCTCGTCCAGCTTCCCATGTAGAAGCGTGTTGTTAACGTCCATCTGGTGGAGCTCCCAGTCGTGCTGGGCCACGTGTGACAGCATACCCAAGGCCGTGGTCATGCGTCCAACTGGTGCGAAAGTCTCAGTGAAGTCGATTCCTTCCATCTGAGAGAATCCCTTCACAGTCAGTCATGCCTTGTAGTGTTCGACTGAGTTTTCCGGCTTAAGCTTCTTTCACAAGACCCACTTGGCCTGAACGGCCTTGTGTCCACGCGGAAGGTTTACAAGCTCGTAAACCCCATGTTCAGTGAGGGCAGCGAGCTCAGCCTCACACGCTGCACGCGAGAGTGCTGCATCGGGCCCAGTCAAAGCCTGATGCAGCGTGCTGGGGTCTGGCGTCACACCCATCACACTAGGGTCTGGGGTTGTAGTGACTCCACCGCGCGTGGCCAAGGCATAGGCCTCGGATGGGGAACTAACAGTGACGGTGGACCCTGCGAAGTCAGGTCGCAAGTTGGCGCTCGTGGGCAAGGAGCACAAGACCTGTAGCACAGCCCCGGTGAACTTGAGTGAGGCCCTGTGCGCTGAGGCCTAAGGCCTTCATGCCAGGGTCCCCACTGCGCACGCTCTGAGCAGGACACGGGCAAAGCCGCCCGCCCTCACCACGTCCGTAGGGCTCTGGTGGCGGTGCTGCTCGAGCAAGCGGTGGAACACGCATCAGACAACGATAGGACTGGCGACGCGTCAGGTGGTGACAATGCGTTGACGCGGGATGCAGAGGAAGGGGATGACACAGGTTCCTCGACCAGTGACGCATACTGCACATGTGGTGTAGATGACGCAAGCGACACCGGTGACTCTGCTGGTGACGCATGCGTGGATGACGCGGGCGGGTAGCAGTGGTGATGCAACAGGTGACATAGGTAGAACGGGCAACGTAGACAACACGGGCAATGCAGCTAACGTAGGCGGTGTAGGCGTGACAGGCAGGGTAGGTGATACAGGCGGGATAGATGACTCTAGCGAGCCAGCCTGTGGGTGGGAGGGACCAGTAGCACAAAGGGTGACCGGGACAGCATCATCAGTCAGCCCATCCCCCCCCCTGCGCGAGCGGCCGTACCACACCCAGGGGAATGTGGCTGTGGGGTGCCACCGGCGGACAGGTCTCGGAAGGATAGACACTCAAAGAACAGTGCGTCCCAAGACTCTACAATGCGACGTCGACTGGGATCCCAGAATCGCCAGGCCTTGGAGCGTGAAGCCATGCCTACGAACGCACAAACGAGACCTCGGGGGGATAATTTGGACCCTTGTTGTTCTGGTGTGAACCAGACGCAGGCAAGAGTCCCCCACACACGCGCAAACCGAAGATTGGCACGACGTCCGTACCACAGCTGGTATGGTGTGTGTTCGGGAGGGGGCCGTGAGGGATCCGGTTCCATACCCATGTCATGTAGGCCATGCCCTCGAAGGTGAATTCTTCTGGCATGCCGCTGTCCAGCCGTATGGAGCAAACCGCATCCTCCATTGTGCGGTTCCAGCGTTCCGACACGCCGTTTTGCTAGGGCGTGGCGGGGGTGGAAAGGTTGTAAAACACTCCCACTTCAGCAAAATACCGGTCTAGATCCCCCATGAATTCATCACCCCGATCCAAGCGGAAGTTTTGGAGGGTATGGCCGGACTTTCGTTCAGTCATAACAAGCCACGTACGCATAGTGAGGGCATCATCACCTTTCAAATGTAGACTAAAGACCCACTGCATGTGAGTGAATTCGTCCGTGATTATCAGGACATAGCGCCCTCTGTCATCCTAGAACTCTACAGGGAGGGGTCTCAAGAGATCAGAGTGAACAAACGCGAGGGGCTTGAGAGCCCGGGAGTCAGACAGAGGGTATGTGGCGCAGTGCATTTTGCCTTCGGCACATTATAGGCAATCGGTTTTGGGCGGTGACTCAAAGGACGCTGTGTCAAGGCCTAGTGCACGCTGAGTGCGAATAATACGATCGACCGCATCCAGGTGGAAATGGCACAATTGTATGTGCAGTAGATGCTGGTGCTTAGGCAACAACGTGCCGGTTACAAACACACGTGCGGCAAGGGATATGGATATGGGGATGGACTTGGGGCACTCGGAGACGTGGTACAGATCTCCAAATTCCTTTCCACGGAGCACTACTTCAGTAGCAGCGCAAACAAAGACAGTGACATCATCACCTTTGAATGTGACGCTGAGACCCATCCGCGTGCAGGCACGTCCAGACAGAAAAATGAGTTCAAGATTGGGCACATACAACACGTTTGAGATGTAGAACGGCCTTGACGGCCCATGGAATTGCACCACATCCTCACCCTAAACAGGAACCTCATGCCCAGCAGCTGTACGCACAGACCTCAAATAGCCAACACAACCAAGCACCACAAAATCACGGCGATGACATGTCATATGATGGGTGGCACAGGAATCTAAGATCCAGGTGGCATCCGTCATACACTCTGGTGAAGTGACAGAACAGCTTCCGATAGCACAAGAAGTGTACACATATTGCTCAGCAGATGACTGCTGAGTTACGAAGGTGACGCGTACATGTGACTCATCAAGCCACGACAGGTCGTCGGGACCTGAGTCGACAGTGGACAGGTCAGCATCATCACGTCCAACGAACGACTCCACAGACTTAACAGCACACTGTGCCCCACCACCACCATCCCGACTGCACGTCACGGACGTAATAGAATCAACAGTAGGACCTCTCGGCGCAGTCAATGCACTTGCACCTCCCAGAGTGGTGAGCTGGAGAAGCTGGCGTAGCTCAGCAATGTTGCGGGCCTGCATCGCGAGCTGCTGCTCCAAGGGTGACAGGTCTCTGGTGTCGTCCATTGCTGATGGAGAATGCAGGTCAGCTGCCGCTGTGGAGTGTGCGGAGGCGCGCTGACACTCCTCGTCCAGTTTTTGGGGAGCTTGCACTCCGTGTAGCGGTGCGGTCCCCCGCAGTTGTAGCATTCCCACTGTCTCTCCCGAGTGGGCTTTGGAGTCTCCTTGCCATCCTTGCCATCCTTGCCACCCCTATTGTTGTTTCTCCCTCTCTTTCCCTCATCGACAGCGGGTGTGCTAGTTGCTGCCGCGACTGTTGCCGTTGACTGCGACGACTGATGAGAGGAAGGGGGAACAGTCCGTGCTTCCTGGACTGCGGTGACTTCTACGGCTGACGCAGCATGGCGGGCATCATTTGCAACTCCAACTCATGCCACGTGTAGGAAGTGATCAGTGGCCCATGACAGCAGCAGGCCTCTATCGGCCATCTCCTCAAGACTCTTCAGGCTGAAGTTGTCAAAGGCCTTCGCGTACTCGCGTCCAACACCTATCCTGATATTGTTGAACGCCATGATTGGTCCAGGCCCATGCTTCACCAGGGCCCTGTACAGTTGCATTGCTCGCCGCCAGTAGTCGGCCGATGTCTCGTGTGCACTGTGGCGCAGGGAGTTGGAGTCTGAGAGCTACTGTGATGTTGTTGCCATTGTCGCGCCTTAAAAGAGGGTGGTTGCCAACTTCCATGCGCCGCATGGGTTAGCCCCAGCATCGGTGCGTAGATCACCAAGGTAGGGTTCGAAGTCGAGGGTGTATTCCTCTGGAACTGCCTTGAGGAGCCTGTAGGCGGTGCGGGCGGCAGTCGACGTCTTCTGGGGGTCAATGGCCTCATATTGGCTGGTGCAGTATGGATACACCCCCTCGCAGCCTGCCCACATGCAAAACCGCGGCTCCCAGGTGGTGTAGCTGTCCTCCTGTCGGTAGGCGGGTGGGTCAGTCTTAAACCACTTGGGTGGCTCCGCCTTCGGCAGAGCCGCCGGGGCAGCTTGCTCAGGCAGTGGGGACAGGGGATCTTCCCTCAGCCCCAAGCTGGTGCGGAGCAACAGGTCCTCTAAGGAAGCTGGGTCTTGGACAGGTCTGCGGGTGTCCCTTGGACCTGCTTCGCCGATCGGTGCTGCCTTGCACTGTGAGCGAGTCAGATGCTGTTTTTCCAACTGTGCGAGGCGCACACGTAGTATCCCTTCCTCGTCACTAGCGTCTGAATCCGACTCTGGAAGGTTGTCTGACGGCTCAGTGTCAAATGCTCCTAAAGCTGCATTGATGCCGGCTGCGAATGCACTATCGACTGTCATCTTGCCCTTGCGCAACGCATCACGGAGCAGCCTCTGCTCACGCTCCTGCTGCTGCAGCTGCTTTTGCTGCTGCTGTTGTTGCTGCTGTTGATTCTGCTATTGTTGCTGCTGTTTCTGCTGCTGCTGCTGCTGCTGCTGCTGCTGCTTCTGTTGCTGCTGCTGTTGAAGCTGCTGCTGTGGCTGGAATTTGTCCCGAAATAACTTGAACAGATCCGCCATCTGCTTGGCCGTCTGTTCAGCCTGCTGAGCCTGCTGCTCGCGCAGGCCACGTGTTAGTGAGCTAGGACTATACGGGGATTCATCCCGCGTCATGCTTGCTGTGGCGCCAGCCATGCCGGCGGCAGCAACGCCAGCGTCCATAGTGGAGCTGGCACTACCGGCTTTAGCAGGTCTGTCTTTCGGCGTTTTGAGTAGTGGTTGTTATCTCTGCCGTTGGGTGGCCGGCGCTGCCGAAAAAAATTCAGCGGTGTTTACCCCGCCCCAGTGGGCGTGGGATCTGTTTTGGGGCCTCTTTCAGCCTGAGAACCGTCGATGGACCCACTCCCCCCCCCCCCCCCCCCCCCCCCCCCCCC
>SZWC01007854.1:13541-31543 GCA_023375785.1 Penium margaritaceum | reverse complement strand
GGGGGGGGGGGGGGGGGGGGGGGGGGGGGGGGGACTGAAACTTTGAACTGTGCGTCTCTGCTCGATTGTGATCAAGCAATGACCCCCTTTTTTTACAAGAAAACCTCCTACTACAATGAAGGGTTTTATGTTTTGCACGAGTGGACCCCCCCCCCCACAATACATGAAACCCTAAATTGTAACAGGGGTTTTGTGCATTGAACCAAAAGGGATCATCACTCAATCACGACCTTGCAATGGAGAGAGATTCACGATCAAGCAACAATCACATGACCCTCCTTGCCATCTTTGATTGCTGATTGAGCACGGCAAGCGAGCTGGATACCTCATTGTTATTTTTTAAAAGTGCTGGATATGGCCGACATAAATTTCCACCAGTGGATATGGCAGGGTCAACATTTTGGGCACGTGGATATACTGACTAATTTGTCACATATTTTAAGAGAAAACTCTTTTGTACTTGTTATGATGTACCACTTGATCATACATCTAAGTGTGAAACGTCAAGCAAACACATATAGAGGGATTTTTCTGCGTTTAGCTCTTGTTTCAGAAAATAATTTATATCAAATTAACAAAAACAACTACTTCACATTCACTGTGTGTTCCATTGAGCAGGTTTCCTTCAATGAATATGTGTGGTTTGTTGTCATTGGTGACATATGTTAGGGTAGAGGTGATCCTTGAAATAATATATGTTTGCCTTGTTTCTATGTGTTTGTGATCTGAGTACTTCATATACAGAAGCAGCAGCTGCTGAATGTGCTGTTCAGCTAGTATGCAGGTTCAGCCAGAAGCAGCTGTTAGCAGCAGTAGCCGGCAGTTCTCAACAGAAACAGCTCCAGCCAGTAGTTTCAGCCAGTTGCAACTTCAGTCATCATCAGCCATAGCCAGGCTTTAGCCACAACCAGGATCAAAGCTGCAGTCATAAACATGAAACGGAATTGGTAATAGCAGCAGTCTTGACCGCCACCGGTTTATCATGCTGGAATCACCGCCCTTGATTGAGCCCATATCCACATCCACAACTGCAGCTACACAGTGGGATCGCCTTTTTGGTGAGCTTCTGTACCACATAAGCAGTGTCTCTAACATTGTTGCAGCAGCCTAGGGTACTTCCCTGAGAATTTGTACACACGCAAGGACTCGGTAATCAAATGAGCTTGTCAGAAAGTGTTTGCCGACTCACCAAAGGGCGAAGACACACTTCCTCGAAAAAAAATTCCTCTTAAGAAAAACCCACATCAAACTTTTATTAGTCCCCCCCAATGCCCCTAGGACAGCCGACAGCATCAGCCTGCAACCATCGGCAACTTGGTCACTACTGTGCTATGTGACACTGCCCCTTCCTATGCTTCTCCCTTCCCTGAAGACCCTGCTTGACCAGCTACTTCCAGTGGTGCATCACCCACACCAGCCACACCCCCTAAAAAGGCTTCTGTTCTTGAGGTTGCACTTGACTCCAGTGTCGGCATTGCATCCACCAAAAATGTCTTCCAGTTCACCCTACCCTCTCTAACTACCACTTTCTCTACTGCTCGTGTTACTCTTGCCTTTGCTACCACTTCAACTTGTCCACCCCCCACACCTGGTTCTTTGTTGACACAGTGTGTGCATATCACAACAGTAGTCACAATGGGAGCAGTTGCAACCAAAGCCCTTACACTGTCATTACAGGGCCAATGCAACTTTAAAATTCTAGACCCTCACTTCACTCCCAACCTCTTGTTCTCATCGTGTGGGTTTTTCTATAGTGCCTGGACTCAGGATGAATTGCTCTAGGAGTATTACCATGTTTCAGAATCCTTCGCAGTGCCTTCTTTAGTCCCTGTCCCATCCGGGTCTCATGCCATTTAAGCCCTCTTTTGGGAGGGGCCTGATGATCTCATTAATGGGATTGGCACATGCGACCCAGAAACCACAAGTCACATAGTCGCTGACCCCGTTGGCTCCTTTGTACTCCCCAAACACCAGAAAACTGTTAAAGGGCGTGATGGTTGGAGTATCCTGACAGTCCAGTTTAACCAGCTTGACGTGAGAGCTGATAACACCTCAAATTTCTATTAGGCACTGGACATCAAGCTGTTGCATGACCTTGGACCGGCAGAACCTTGGCAATTCCCTGCCATTTCCTCCATCATCAGTTTTTTCAACTGAGAACACCCAGACATATTCTGCAAGGTCCATGCAGTTTAGCTCAAGAGACTTGCAGCTACTCCATCACCCAAAAATCCTCGCCCAGCATCGGATCTCTCTGGTATTTCACATTGCAGCACAAAAACTGCTGGAGCGTGTCGCAAAACAAATATGTTCATCATGCAGATGTTGCTACCACTACCACTGTTGTGCCTTCTCCTTCTCCATCTTTCGCCTCCACGTCTTCCACTTCATCCTCTTCTTCCTCCACTTCTACTTCCTCCTTGACCAAGGAGGAAGTAGTACGAGGACGTAAGGGGTGAGGCAAGGGAAAAGGGGAGGGTCCAAGTGGGGATTCTGGTGGGAGACACAAGGATCATCTGGATCTCCTTCATATCAATCCTCTGGCGCTGTTACATGCTGGAACTATGGAGCATCTAGGAATTCTTCCTGAAATTACCTGGTGCCACCTGGTGATGCTTGCTGTGCTCCCATGATGCACGCACACTTGGCACGGTCCTCAGGTACCGTTTGTGGCACGTCTCATGCATCTTCCTTCACTACCCCGCCAAGTTTCTCCAATTCTGACCCTACCCCCATACCCTTAGTGTTTTCCCCTTGCATTTGGTGGACCTGCCTACTTGGTCTAGGTCAATCTCGTGATTCTCTGGTTCCCGGCATCACCGGGTGTCTTTGTCTGTTGTCATCATGTCCCATCCCCCACAGGAGGAGCGCCAGCTTGATGCTCCTCTGTCCCACCTCGGTCACCAATGCCATCTTTGTGATCAGGAAGGTGAGAGTATCCAAGGCTTTCATGGCTCACTTCGCATGAGTCTGATGAAGCCTTTTGTGGCGTATCACCCAAGGGTGTTCAGGGTTGTCTGCTTGTGGATATGCCATGGATCGAGCATGGGCAGTTTGTCATCCTGCCTTGTTGCCTCACAACTTGTGGTCAGCAGTTGTCTCTTAGTCCTCCTGCCACCACCATTGCCATGAGTCATGTCCTTGTCTCTTCTTGTGCCTCAGGTGGCTTTTAGATTAAAGACTTTGGGGCCAACCAGCACGTACAATTGTGGCATATTGCCTTCGTCTCCCTTGGACCTGTTGGAGTTATTCGGTTTGTGCGGACTGGCTCTGGCCAAGTCCTGCCTGTTCAGGGTGTCAATGTTGTGCGCTTTGTTGGTCCTGGAAGGGAACAGTTTCTTCCTGATGCATGTGTGCATGTGTGTGTGTGTGTGTGTGTGTGTGTGTGTGTGTGTGTGTGTGTGTGTGTGTGTGTGTGTGTGTGCGTGCGCTCTTCAGCTGAGCCTGATTTTGGTTACGATGCTTGATGATCAGGATACGAAATTCTCCTCTGGCCGTGTTGTGGCTTTTGTTTCACACAGGCAGCGAGCCGCTGACAGTCATCTCATGCACCGAGAAATTTTGGCAGCGGGACCCCTACTGATCAGCAACTTGGAGAGACCTTCACTGCCACCGACACATGCACAATGCAAAAAACAGCTTCAACATCAGCCAAGAGCATGTTAGGAGCAAGTCACCTCAGCTACGTCTACAGCATACTCATGCGACGCTCTGACACATGTACTCTTATATGACATCTGTCGGCGCTGTGCTCTCATCTTCAACTCAAAACGAGTACTGTCAATTCTGTGTGTGCAGGGTCATCCCCTTGCACTCTGTTCGAGGCGCTCCAACCACATGATCAAATGGAAATGCCTAGGCAGCAGGTTGGGGCAGCAGCGTTGTTGATGCAGCGTGCGGGCTTCCACGCTCGTTGCTTAAGTCAGCTGTCCCCTCAGTCTGCTGCTCTAGAGTCTAAGTCTGGAAGCTCTGGGTTTGTTACTCAGAAATGCGCGCGCCAGTGTTAGCGCCAGAAAGCAGCTGAAAACTGTAAGTGACTGATTAGGAATGAAGAATGAACAACAATGGGAGACCCCTCCAAGTTCTAGGCCCCCCCAGCTCTGTAGAGCTTGTTACTCAGCTAACCAGCCAATCAGGAAATAGACCTATTTTCTGGCAGGCAGGGTTTTCTCGGTGAGCCCTATCAGGCAGCCGACAGCCCAAAACCCGGGCGTCGTCCGTTTTGCCTGAAAACTGGACCATACCATGATACCGACGCTGCGAATGCAGTCGTGCGGTCAGAAACAACTAGAAAAATAGTAGCGAGGAGTTATGGCTGCCCGAACCCAGGCAGTGCCTACGATGGTCCATGATGTCGAACCGGGCCATGCAACATGCAACAAACATCCTAGGCAGAGCATGACGATGCAGACGCGATGGGACGCGCTGGTCGCATGCAAGCAGCAACTGCGGTGTCAATGACCGCCGGCAGCACGACCGCCGAGGAGGCCTGCCGATGGAGCTGAGCGCGTCGTCGGAGAGAGGAGGCTCCAGCAAACTGCGAGAAGACCTCAGCGCGCGTCGGCTCCACCGGACGACACTCCATCAGCGTCGAGTCTCGCCGTCAGTCATCTGCACGCCGATGTACACAAGCCGGGAGGACATAACAGAGCACAATGAGAGACGCGCAAAAACCAACACTCCCCCATGACTCACAGGCGTAGTGCACATGGGCGGACAGGGACACGGTCAACATCCACACTCCCCCAGGGCAAGCAGAGACGCAGGCGGAGACAAAGAGGGCAACTCACGGACGCACGCCGTCTGAACTCACAGCCTTCTTGAACGAGTCCCGCTTCAGTGCCTTGGTCAGGAAGTCAGCCAGCTATCGTGCTGTCTCAACCCATACGATGCTGATGCTGCCGTCATGCAACAACGAACGCACATAGTGATACTCAACATTGATGTGCTTTGTGCGTGTGTGATGCACACCCTCATTGTCGGCAATGGCCATGGCACTCTCATTGTCACAATGCAAGGTGATGGATGCGACAGACTGACGCAACTCGGACAGCAGACGATGCAACCACACACTCTCACACGCGCCTGAGCCAAGGGCCACGTACTCAGCCTCGGCAGTGCTGCGTGCGATGCACCCCTGCTTGCCACTACGCCAGGACACAACTGTGCCGCTGACCAGGAAAATCCAGCCCGTGCGACTCTTACCGTCTGGACTGCCGGCCCAGTCATTGTTTGTGTAGCCCACTGCGACGATGGATTGCTGACGACGGAACATGAGACCTCGCCGAGGAGTCGAGACGACATAGCGTAACACTCGGATCGCGGCCTCGAAGTGGAGGTGACGCGGCTCCTGAGAGAACTGGGCCAGGAGGTTGACGGCGAACACGATGTCTGGGCGCGTCGTCGTAGCCAGGAACATCAGTGACCCGATGACCCGCAGATACGTGGTCACATCAACTTGCTCCCCCACAACAGCTGGGTCATGACTCTTCAGCTTTACCTGGCCGTCGGGTGACATGGGTGAAGATGCGCTGGGCACAAGGGGCAAATCCTCGGCGAAGCGAGTGGACAGTGTCTGCACATAGGCAGCCTGGTGGACGTGCAGGATGCTCTGGGAGCGATCATGCTCAAGCTCCATGCCCACGAAGACTCGGGCAGACCCGAGGTCCTTCATCTGGTAGGCGGCGTGCAGCAAGTCCTTGACGCGCTGGATGGCGGCCGCGTCTGGCGACGCAATGAGGAGATCATCGATGTAGACCAGAACCGCGGCGAAGGTCTGACCTTGCGGGCTGATAAACAGTGCGGGGTCAGCGGTTCTGCGCTGGAGGCCGCCACGGAGAAGCGTGCTGCTGATCTCCTGGTTCCAGCACCGAGGTGACTGCTTCAGGCCATAGAGGGCCTTCCGCAGCCGCCAGACTCTCCCAGTGCCGTCGTCGAAGCCTGGGGGCTGCGTCATGTAGAGCTCCTCACCCTCCAGTGAGCCATGGAGGAATGCGTTACTCACGTCCATCTGATGCAGCTCCCACCCGTGCTGGACAACCAGGCTGAAGAGCACCCGGCTAGTGGAGAACCGACCGATTGGGGCGAAGATCTGGTCGTAATCGACTCCAGGGACCTGCGCGAACCCCATTGCTGTAAGGCGGGCCTTGTACTTGTCCAAGGACCCGTCAGGCTTCCACTTGCGCCGAAAGACCCACTTGGCACCGATGGCCTTCCGACTTGGAGGAAGGTCGACGAGGTCAAACACGTGGTGCTGTCGGATAGCAGCGAGCTCCTCGGCGCAGGCGGCATCCCAATGTGCCGCCTCAGGAGAGGCTCGAGCCTCGCGTAGGGTGGAAGGGTCTTCTGGGCGCGCTGTGGACCGGACTGAGAGGGCGTGTGCATCACGAGCCCCAGGTGGGATGCGGGCGAGTGCAGCCACAACAGCATGCCAATGCTCGTGATGAAGCATGGCGCAGCCCAATGCAGAACCGGGGTGAAGGTCTGCGATGATGGCAGAAGTGGCCAGGCCGAGAGCCTTTGTGCCAGGGTCCCCACTCACGACCGTGGGAGTGGAGGAGACACGTGGAGCCACAGGGGGTCGAGGTGCCACGGGACGCGGAGCAACGGTCTGGCCTCTCACTGTCGGCCGAGGTCGGAGACTGCCGCCTGGGCCACGTGTGTAGCGCGGTCGGGTGGGAGATGATCCTGAGTCCGACGAGTCAACGGAGGCGGACGGGGCAACTGGTCCGGAGGAGCGAGTAGAAGTGGCAGGCGCTGCTGGTCCGGGGGAGTCAGTCGGCCCAGAGGAGCCAGTGGACGCGACAGGCGCTGCTGGCCCGGAGGGGCCAGCGGACGTGACAGGGGCTGTCGGCCCGGAGGGGCGAGGGGACGCGACTGAGGCTGCTTGTCCGGAGGGACCAGCGGACGCGACAGGAGCTACAGGCCCAGAAGGGCCAGTAGATGCGACAGGCGCTGCTGGCCCGGAGGGGCCAGCGGACATGACAGGGACTGCCGGCTCGGAAGGGCCAGCTGACACGACAGGTGCTGCTGGCCCGGAGGGGACAGCGGACGCGACGGGTGCTGCTGGCCCGGAGGGGACAGCGGACGCGATAGGTGCTGCTGGCCCGGAGGGGACAGCGGACGCGACAGGTGCTGCTGGCCCGGAGGGGACATCGGTCGCGACAGGTGCTGCTGGCCCAGAAGGGCTAGTGGACGCGACTGGGACCGTTGGCCCGGGGGGGCCAGTGGACGCGACAATGGCTACCGGCTCAGAGGGACGGAGTGATGTGTCACCCGGAAGCGACAGGACGCAGGACGGACTCACCACTCCCCCACGCGACCGGAGGGACACGGACGAGCCGGAGCGGATGAGGTCGCGGGGAAACAGGTCCTCAAAGAAGAGGGCATCGCGGGACTCGACGATGCAATGTCGGGATGGGTCCCAGAAGCGCTAGGCCTTGGACTGACGAGACACCCCGAGGAAGGTGCAGGGGCGTCCGCGGGGGGCGAGCTTGCCGCCCTGCTGCGGGGCGGGCAGCCACACAACGGCGACGCAGCCCCAGACGCGAGCGGGGCGGAGGTCAGCGCGCCGACCGCACCAGTGCTGGTAGGGCGTGGATTGGCGGGGAAGGGGACCGTGGGGAACCCGGTTCCAGACCCAGGTCATGTAGGCCATGGCTTCAAAATAGAAGCCGTCGGAAAGACCGGACTCGACTCGCATGGTGCGAACGGCGTAGGCCATGGTACGGTTCCACCGTTCGGAGACGCCGTTCTGGGCGGGTGTGTAGGCCGCAGACGTCTCATGGTGGATCCCGCGGGAGGCGAGAAAGGTCGTGGCCTCACCCAGGTACTCGCCACCGCGATCGGAGCGAAAGCGGCGAAGGGGGCGACCACACTCGCGCTCCGCGAGGACAAGCCAGTCCTGAATGGTTCGGGCGACATCGCTCTTCTGCCGAAGGCAGAAGACCAAGCGGTAGCGAGAGTAGTCGTCCGTAAGAGTGAGGACATAGCGGCCACGCTCACCAACAGACTCAGTGGGGAGAGGGCCCATGACGTCCGAGTGGACAAGGTCAAGAGGGGCGGACGCGCGGGAGGAAGACAGGGGGTATGTGGACCGGTGCATCTTCCCCTAAGCGCAGTCAATGCACTCAGTGGGGCACGGGAGAGGGAAAGTCTCCGGGTCAAGGCCCTTGGCCGGCTTGGTGCGAAGCATGCTCTCTACGGCGGCCGAGTGGACGTGGCAAAGGCGGCGGTGCAAGAGGCGGGTGTGCTGAGGAGACAGCGTGCTGGTGACAAACACATGACATGTGGCTACCGACGGAGAGGAGACGGGAGGGGAAGAGGAGAGGCGGGGAACGTGCCACAAGTTGCCCCGAGCGGTGGCGTGCAGGATGACAAGACCAGACGGACGCAACGACACAGTGCCGACACCACGTGAGTGCACAACGTCCATGCTCATGCGGTCAAGGGCAGTCATGGACAGGAGGCTGAGCTCGAGACCAGGGACGAAGAGAACATCGGTTAGAAAGACGTCACCGGCTGGACCACGGAAACGAACGACGCCAACACCACGGACAGGAAACACCTGTCCGGAACCTGTCCGGACACCGGAGACATCGAGCATACTGAAGGCCTCGCGAGAGGCCGTCATGTGATGCGTGGCCCCGGAGTCGATGATCCAGGTCTCAGGAGGGTCCTGAACAGGGGTCGCCAGATCACTCACGGTCACATGGCAGCAAGCGAGGGACGCGGACGCGGTAGAAGGGGGCGCGAAACGAGACTGCCAATCATCAAGCCATGCGATGTCGTCAAGAAGTGGGGTGGAGGAGACCACGGGAGACGACGAGACAGACGAAGACACAGGACACGACCAGAGCTCAGTCTCAGTCATGCAGGGAGGATCCGGGGGGCAGGAGGTGATGCAACTCGCACTTCCCTGGGGAGGAGGGCGAGGTAGGCCAAGTTAGAGCGCGATGAACTGCTCCAGCTGACGCTCACGGGAGGATGGTCCAGGAGTGTAGACGGAGTGAGGAGTGACGGCGCCGGAGCCCGGGTAGTAGGAGGGCGGAGCCGGTGAAGGAAGCGGAGGTGCCGACGGCTGAGGGTAGTACTGCTGCGGGTAGTACTACTGCGGCGAGGCTATCGGCGGGACAGGCGGAGCTGTCGAAGTGGCAGAGCTGCTGGACGAAGTCGGAGTGTCGGAGCCAGTAGCAGCGACGGCGGAAGAGGCAAGGCGGCGCTCCCGCTGACGGCGCATAGTGGCGATGACGTGCGCCTCGTCCATCGGGAGAGGGCACGTGTACCACCCGTGCCCGGGCTGACCACAGTTGTGGCAGACCGAGCCACCACCGCTGGACCCGGTCGATGACTGCTGCTGCTGCTGCTGCGGCGGACCCTTGCCTTTCTTGTTACGGTTCTTCTTCTTCTTCCCCGAAGACGACGAGGTAGCTGTGGCAGGGGAGGCGACAGCCACGGAGGCAACGGCAGGGGAGGCGACGGCAGGAGATGCAAGTGCCTCCGTGCGATGGAGCTGGGACTCCTGGTGAGCTTCCTCAATGCGGAGGAAGAACTCGTATGCCCAGGGCATGAGAGTGCCCTGGGCCTCCATGGTGGAGAGGACGTCCTGGGGATAGTGGACGAAGACGTCCGCGTACGCACTGGTGGCGCCGCGCTTGATGGTGAGGAGCGCGGACAGAGGGGGTAGAGTAGACTTGCCGAGACGACGAAGGATGTCCTCCGCCCACTACCAGTAGGCAGTGACCGTCTCGGTCTCCCCCATGTGCAGAGAGTTGAACTCCCGGACCAGACGGCTGATCTCAGCGTCGCTGGACAGGCGATGGGGCCTGGTGAGGACGTGCCATGCGGCTGCAGGGTTTGGGATGTCTCCAGCGGTGAAGTCGCCGAGGAAGGGCTCCAGGGCAAGGCGTGAAGCGAGGGGGGCGACTGGGACAAGGGCGCGGACGGCGCGACCAGCGTCATACAGCTGATCGGCCTGGGTGGAGTCGTAAGGCAGGGTGTAGTAGGCCCACAGACCTTCACCCTGTGCCCAGATCTGGAAGCTGAGCTCCCAGCTCCGGAACTGCTCGCCGCTCTGAAGCGGCGGCGGAGTTGTCTCAAAGTCCTTTTGCCTGCGGCCGGCACCCAGAGTGGGGCCAAGGACGGAGGTCACTGTCTTCCGTTGGCGCTGAGTCTGCTGCTGTGCCAGGTAGTACGTGGCAGCGGACACAGCGGGGCTAGCATGCCCTGGAGGGATGAACGACAGCGGCGCACTGGTGGCGCTTTGGGAGGCGACCGGCTGTAGCGCTTCAAGCTGCTGCGTCAAGGCGGCAAGCTGTTGCTGAAGAGCAGCGAGAGGGTCAGAGTGGCCGCCAACGTTACCAGTGGGCTGCTGCTGCTGCCGCTGCTGCTACAAGGGCAGCGGCTACTGCTGCTGCTGCAGCGGCGGTGTCTGCTGCTGCTGCTGCTGCTGCTGCTGTTGCAGGGGCGGCGGCTGCTGCTGCTGCAGGGGCGGCGGCTACTGCTGCTGCAGCGGCGGTGGATGCTGCTACTGTTGCTGCAGCGGCGGTGGTTGCTGCTGCTGCTGCTGCTGCAGGGGCGGCGGCTGCTGCTGCTGTAGTGGCGGTGGCTGCTGCTACAGCTGCAGCGGCGGTGGTTGCTGCTGCTGCTGCTGCAGGGGCGGCGGCTGCTGCTGTTGCAGGGGCGGCGGCTGCTGTTCCTGATACGGCGGTGGCAGCTGCTGTTGCTGTAGCGGCGGTGGCTGCTGCTGCTGCAACGGCGGTGGCTGCTGCTGCTGAAGCGGCGGCGGGTGCTGCTGCTGTTGCTGCAGCAATCGCTGCAGGAAGGGAGGGGTAGGGGTCCCCCCACCAGAGGAGGACCCCTCATCGGGACTGTCTTCCATGACTAAGTGTCCCTTGTTTTTTTTATTGATGACGTCAGCAGTGACGTCAGCAGTGACGTCAGCAGAGGGGTGCTGACGTCAGCAGAGGCGGACGTTGGGGCCGCTGCTGCTATTGTTGCTCCTGATGCTACTGCAGCCGCTGCTGCTGTTGCTGCTACTGTTGCTGCTGCTGCCGCTGCTGCAGCTGCTGCTGCTGTTGCTGCTGCCGCTGCTGTTGCTGCTGCTGTTGCTGCTGCTGCTGCTGCTTGCTTGCTACTGCTGCTACTGCTGCTGCTTGCTTGCTGCTGCTGCTGCTGCTGTTGCTGCAGTTGCAGCCGCAGTTGCTGTTGCTGCAAGCTGCTGCGGCTGCCGCGGCTGCTGCAGCTTGCCACTGCGGCTGCGCGCTGCCGCTGCCGCGTGCTGCTGCACCTGCTGCGTGGTGCAGCAGTTGCTCGCTGCTGCGGCGGGCTACTGTAGCGAGCTGCGGGGGTGGGGGATTTTTTTCAGTTGCCCCCTTTTTTCTTTTTTTTTTCTTTTTCTCTTTGTCAGCGGGTAGCAGCCCGCTGTCTGCTGCGAGCAGCGGGTTGTTGCTCGCCTGGCAGCAGCGAGCTGCTTCTCGCTGGCAGCAGCAGGCTGCTGCTCGCTGCTCGCTCGCTGCCAGCAGCGAGCAGCAGCAGCCGCGGCTGGCAGGTGACAGCTGCTGCTCGCTGCTGCCGCTGCTGCCGCTGGCTACTACTGCCGCTGGCTGCTGCTGCGGCTCGCTGCAGCAGCTGCTGCAGCTCGCTGCTGCTGCTGCACGCTGCTGTAGCTGCTGCGTGCTGCGGCTGCTGCCTGCTGCCGCTGCGGGCTACTGCTGCGAGCTGCTGCTGCGCACAACTGTTGCTGCTGCACACTGCTGCTGCTGCTGCGCACTGCTGCTGCCGCTGCCGCAAGCTGCTGCTGCCGCTGCCGCAAGCTGCTGCCGTTGCGTGCTGCTGCGAGCTGCTGCTGCTGCCTGCTGCTGCTGGCGGTGCCAGTCACTGCACCTGGGTGACGTCGCCGCTTGCGTCGTCGCCCGCAGACGTCAGACGCCGCCTGCCGCTCACCTTCTCGCGTCACGCGTGGGGTTAGTGCTGCCAAAAAAATTTCGGCAGCATTTCCCCTGGCCCAGTGGCCGTGGGAAAAAATCTGACGCCGCCACCAGGCGGTTCAATGCTGCCGGAAAAAATCCGGCAGCATTTCCCCTGCACTGGCGCGTATGGGGGTCCGCCGGCGTTGTCTGGCACCTGTTCGTCAGTCTTCTGCTGCTGCTGCTACGCTCTGGCTCTGATACCAAAATNCCCCCCCCAGCTCTGTAGAGCTTGTTACTCAGCTAACCAGCCAATCAGGAAATAGACCTATTTTCTGGCAGGCAGGGTTTTCTCGGTGAGCCCTACCAGGCAGCCGACAGCCCAAAACCCGGGCGTCGTCCGTTTTGCCTGAAAACTGGACCATACCATAATACCGATGCTGCGAACGCAGTCGTGCAGTCAGAAACAGCTAGAAAAATAGTAGCGAGGAGTTATGGCTGCCCGAACCCAGGCAGTGCCTACGATGGTCCATGATGCCGAACCGGGCCATGCAACATGCAACAAACATCCTAGGCAGAGCATGACGATGCAGACGCGATGGGACGCGCTGGACGCATGCAAGCAGCAACTGCAGTGTCAATGACCGCCGGCAGCACGACCGCCGAGGAGGCATGCCGATGGAGCTGAGCGCGTCGCCGGAGAGAGGAGGCTCCAGCGAACTGCGAGAAGACCTCAGCGCGCGTCGGCTCCACCGGACGACACTCCATCAGCGTCGAGTCTCGCCGTCAGTCATCTGCACGCCGATGTACACAAGCCGGGAGGACACAACAGAGCACAATGAGAGACGCGCAAAAACCAACATGATCCAATGTGTGCTTATCACAACAGCGTCTGAAAGATCCATGTGTGTCTGTCACATACAGAGATGTGCATGTGGGTAGATTCAAGTGGTCACATGTGTGGTCATGAAACCACAAGAAACATTTATGAGCTCAAGCTTTTTAGAAAGTCTTAATCTTGATGCACGTAGGGGTAAGGCCTTCGTAGTAGTGGACATGAATAGATGTTATTTATGTATTTCTCAACAGTCAAACTGAATGAGTGCATTTTTGTGAAAAATTGCAGGGTTTTTCATACTTACCAGAGACTTCTAGACCTTGCTTTGTGAAATGACAGCTACAACTGTACCGGCTGTTCTTTCAAAACTGTCACGTGTCATGTGTGCCATCCTCTTGTGGCCTCTGAAAGGCCGTGCATTTGCTACCGCCAGGTCACAGATTCACTGACAAGTGCAAGATCCAAACGCCTTCACTGACGCCATGCGGGCTGTAAGGCACGTCATACATTGCATGTGAGTCAAGAAATGCATCCTCAACTCTTGCACTGAAGCCCTTTGCGGTAGAAGAAATTTCAGTGCAAATCACAAATCTGCTGTCGATTCATTTTCTGGTCTATTGGCTGTACAATTTTGATGTATGGGGTCTGCATGCACACTCAAGAAAAGGAAAGCAGCCGGCCTCGATGGTTGTCTTGAGGGATACACCTACACATCAATGTGAGAACTGAAGTGTGGATAATCAAGGTGCGCCTGGCATCACTCCTCTTGCGGTATTCAATGATGGATGAAAAAAAACATTTTTCTTGCAGGTTGGGGAAGGACATAAATGCATTCCATCAAGTAGATACATTAGTCTACTTTCCACAGAAAGAAGGAACCATCCCCTGCACAATCAATTTCACTGTATCATGATTCGAGTTATGGTTAATCACCCTCAATTCATACACTCGACAATTGGTGTATCAAAAAGTGTATTCTTGTGTGCAAACATTTGTCAGAAATCATTAACATCAATTTATGTCACTTGAGTCCAGACATACATTCCTTATATGAGGTGTTACTTATCATTGATTATGTGTACTATGTACAAGTTCTTGTTACAAGTCCATGTTCACTAATATGTTCAATCCCAATACACTTGTCAACACACAGTTTTAGGGGTGACGTGATTGGTCATATATGCATGATTCTATAGTACTTGTAGTCTTGTATGAGGGGCCAAAATCTCTAAGAAGGAATGGATTGCATCCCAGCTGGAAGCATTGAAGCACCCCGGATGTGAAGCAGGTCATCGCTTATTGCAGGCAGGGACACGCAAGAAGATCCACGGCGTCCATGCCTTGTGGCTTGCGGCAAGCTGTCGAGGACTGGGAAATCACTGCAAAAAGGGATGGTTTCAAACCCCGTGCTGCAGGTCTGGTGGTGTAGCCGTTTTGTGGCCCTGCATGCCTGCCGCACGAGGGCCTCAAGTGTGTCTTGTTCCGCAGGGTCCAGCAATGAAAAGCCTTCAAGGCACTGTTCAACTCTGCCCCCTTCCGCTTGTCCCATTCCAGCCAGGTCAGAGACGACACTGGCTTCCACAGACTGCTCAAAAGCCTCGGCATGTGACTGTCTGCTGGCACTGTGGACAGCAGTCTCCCGCGGGCAACTGAGGTGCAGAACATGCGCTCCTTCATCCACGAGGGTTGAGCAATTTTCAGTCAAGGTCAGACTCTCTGTTGTGCAGAGGTTGTTACCTGAGGCGGGAGATGTCGAAATGGTAGGGTTGCCATCCTGATGTCGTCCGCGACATCCGTGGATTGCTGTACGCAGCTCATCCTGCATGGCTGCACCAAGAATGCTCAGAAGTAGCTGGCTTTCCTCGAGTGGATTTTTTTGGCTATTGCACTCTGCGTCAAGCCTTTGCTTCTGATGCTGCCCCATTAGCTGCTTCAGAAGCACTGCCTGCTGCAGCTGTTGCATCTGCTGCAGCATCTGCCGCTGGTGCTCTTGCTGCTGCTTCTGCTGTTGGTGCTGCTGTTCCAACTGCAGCTGTAAAAGCAGCTGCTGCTGCTGATGGTACTGTTGCTGCTGCTGCTGCTGCTGCTGCTGCTGCTGCTGCTGCTGCTGTTGCTGCTGCTGCTCCTGTTGCTGCTGCTGCTGCTGCTGCTGCTGCTGCTGCTGCATCTCATGCAGCTGTTGAAGCACACCGTGTTCCTGTCGTAGCAGCAATCCAGGATTCTGAGGATTGCAGCGCTGCAAGCTGGAAAAGGGATGCAAGTTCAGCATGGCTAAGCCAACACTATCCACGAAGCCCTTTGCTGGCAACTCTGAGTTGTCCCTAGTCTGGGTAACACCACATTCAGCTCTCGCAATCTCCAGCAGACTCTTAGCCTCTGCTTGTCTCTGGCTGAAATTTTGTCTGCCACAACCTTCAAACACTCTCTGTGCAGCTGCAAGCTTGGCCAGTCTGAGAGACTCTGAAGAACCCACTGCTGATCCCGGCCCTACGGCTGCTGCCGCAGTAAGCGCATTCAAAAGACTCAGCAGTTCCGCCTCCCTTCCAGGTGCCAGGAAGACTGGAACTTTAGTTGGAGCTGGGTCCACAGCATCAGCTGCATAAGGAGCAGGCTCGGCAACACGAAGGCGAACTGTTCCAGTCACTGGATCTGCTGCTGCTTGGGCTGGCATGTATCCGGCAGGCAGCGAATGGACAGCGCTGGAAACAGTGAGCCTCTGGTTGTGGGGACGCGGCCTTGCCTCGACCTCATGGTTGTGCTGGCCGACGTACTCCACAGCGAAAGTGATTGGGTTCGCTTCGAGATGCCAGTCCACCCTCTTCTTTGCTTGACACGGTGCGCCCAGGGGTTCCTTGACCGCAGAGTTTGCGCACTTGAAGTAGCTCCTGCACGTACGCAACGACACAGGAATGGGAAGCAGATGCCATGCTGACAGAGTGGAAAGGAGAATTAGGCTGGCAGGGTTCTGTACTGGAACACGGTACATCGTGGTATTTTACCACGGTACTTTACCGTGGTTTGGCTACCGCAGTAACGCAAGTAACACGGAGCGGTTTTTGTCCCGTTGATACTGGTACGGTACTGGTATTGAACCCCCATGGCATCAGTACCGGATACCGTACACGTAATACAGGTACAGTGGCAGTACGTTGCGCAGCTGGTATTGGTGCAGAACTCGAGCAAGAGTCTCCTTAAGTGGAAAATCGGTGGTGGGGATCTTACATATGGACAGAAGTCACGGCTAGAGCGGAAAAGCTATGAGTAAAACTTTCCTAGATACACAGGGTACCACGGTACATTGGAGTACAATTTCCTCGAATCCAGATATAGTACCTATACCGCGGTATGGTATTGTTGTCTCAAATGCCGTCACAATACCGCGGTGTGCCAGCCCTGGATGACACAACGACAACACCGGAACGCTAGGCCATGGCCGTCCTGAGAGGCTATGATAAAGTATTGGGTGAGTAAGGGCTGGCTTGATGAGGGATGAAGCCAGTCTGCTTCTTCAGCGGACATGCACCACCACCACTGAAGAGGTTGCCACCCACCTGATGCTTGAAACGCCGCTTTGCAGCGACTTCTCCCCATACTTGAGCCAAGAGTAGCCGTCCACAGGCAGATCCACCAGCAGGCATCCCTTGTCTTCTGCCTCGTCTGACGCCCGCGGCCGCATTCCCATTCCCGCTACCTCCACTGGATGGTTCCAGTGCTGCCGCACGTCGTCGAGTTGCTGTCCCTGCGACCGCTGCTGGTGGAGTTCGTGGGGTTCCTGCTGCTGCTTTTGCTGCGTCTGCTGTTGCTTTTGGTGGTGATGTTGTTGATGTTGTTGTTGCTGCTGCTCTTCCTGCCTCTCTTGCGGCCGTTGCTGATGCGTCCGCATGCTGTCCGCTGCCTCTCTCTGCTTGATGGTGCTGCTGACACTGTGGTGCTTCAGCGGCACTACTCTCGTGCTTCCCTCTCCCTTCCCTTCTGGCTCCTCGGCTCTCAACCTCTTCAGCCTGAAGAGGCAAACACGTGAGGGATGCAGAAGCGGGAGGTCAAGTCAGAAACAGATCTGACATGTTGAGCGGCTGCGGATAACGTTTTGCAAAACGTTATCCGCAGTTCGCACTTATCCGCACTTCTTCGTCTTTTTGGCTGCACTTCGCACTTCTAGCGACACGCTGGCGAAACGATTCGTCCGAGAACAGTGAGACGCAAGCCACCCGGAAAGCAACTACAGTGACCACCAGTGGTGGTCACTGTCGTGTCAGAGGGGGATCCCCAGACACGAGACACAAAGTGGCGAAAGAAGTGCTACAAACGCAGAAAGAGCTAATGTTGGGCAACCGAGGCAGCTGCTGTAGTGAACACGATTTTTCTGGTGATTTGTGTGGACCTGCTGCAGGGCTAGAGAAGTGCAGCACGACTGCAGGATCAGGAGCTCATGCCGAGACTCAACCGGCTGGCGAAGTGGCAGGCTCAGCAGCGGCGGCAGAAGCGGCAGGCGGCAGGAACAGCAAGCTCAACCGGCCACGTGGTTTCATACCCAGCGGGTGAGCGGATGCCGGAGGGGCAGCAGGCAGAAAGTTGAACCACAGAGGCTGACGGAGGAGCGATGCAGCGGCCCTCTCCGCTCCAGGTGCCGCTGCTGCTGACGCCGCTACAGATGCCGCTAGTGGTAGCGCTGCAGGTGCAGTTGGTGTCGACGCAACTCCCGCTGCTCCTCACGCACATGGTGGTGGTGTTCAGGCCAGAGCAGTTAGCGCAGGCTGACGCTGCTGCCGTCGGGATCGATCCTTGCGTGGAATGCGCCAGCTGTAAAGAGAGCTGATGTTTGAGGAGAGCAAATGGAGATGTTGCGCTTGAGGACCACGGCAAAACAGGGGAATGGATGAGTGGTGATTGTTGGTGATATGCAAGATTTTTGGGTTACATAGTAACCCTATTACAATCGCTTCGCTGGGCAATTAAATTAGTTTTTCCGCATTTAGCTCTGCACCGACAATCACGCAGCGCGTTTTCAAAATTTAATATTGTTTCCGCTCTCTGCGTCACTCCTCGGACTTCGAGCCTTACGAGGCATCGGATAGAAAATGCTACTTGTCCGCGTCCAAACACGGGTTTTTCGCGTAAGAAGCAACCGGACAGAACGGAATCGGACAAGCAAAGCGAGTCAAGCAAATAACGGACAGTACGCTTTCTCAAGATAACGAACTGTACGCTCAATAAGTAACGAACTGGAAGCTTGGCGACGACGGGAAGCTTGGCCAAGC
>SZWC01007853.1:95551-114586 GCA_023375785.1 Penium margaritaceum | reverse complement strand
TCACTGGTAGTCACTGGTAATCACTGGTATTCACTGGTAATCACTGGTATTCACTGGTATTCACTGGTATTCACTGGTAATCACTGGTATTCACTGGTATTCACTGGTAATCACTGGTGTTCACTGGTATTCACTGGTATTCACTGGTATTCACTGGTATTCACTGGTAATCACTGGTATTCACTAGTATTCACTGGTAATCACTGGTATTCACTGGTATTCACTGGTAGTCACTGGTATTCACTGGTATTCACTGGTATTCACTGGTATTCACTGGTAATCACTGGTATTCACTAGTATTCACTGGTAATCACTGGTATTCACTGGTATTCACTGGTAGTCACTGGTAGTCACTGGTATTCACTGGTATTCACTGGTATTCACTGGTATTCACTGGTAGTCACTGGTATTCACTGGTAATCACTGGTATTCACTGTTATTCACTGGTAATCACTTGTATTCACTGGTATTCACTGGTATTCACTGGTATTCACTGGTATTCACTGGTATTCACTAGTAATCACTGGTATTCACTGGTATTCACTGGTATTCACTGGTATTCACTGGTAATCACTGGTATTCACTGGTATTCACTGGTAATCACTGGTATTCACTGGTATTCACTGGTAGTCACTGGTAGTCACTGGTATTCACTGGTAATCACTGGTATTCACTGGTATTCACTGGTAATCACTGGTATTCACTGGTATTCACTGGTAGTCACTGGTAATAACTGGTATTCACTGGTATTAACTGGTAATCACTGGTATTCACTGGTATTCACTGGTATCCACTGGTAATTGCTGGCAGTCAATGGAAGTCACTGGCAAGTACTGCAAATCACTGGCAATCACTGGTATTTATTGGTAAATCACTGGCAATTACTGGTAATTACTCGTAATTTCTGGTAAACACCGGCAATCCCTGGTAATCACTGGCAGTCACTGGTGATCACTGAAATTGACTAGTAATCACTGGCAATCATCGCAATCAATGTCAATCACTGGAACTCACTGGGAATCACTCGGAATCGGTGGAAATCACTGGCAATTACCGGCAATCAATGGTATTATCTGGAAATGACTGAAAATCAATGGCAAACACTGGCAATTACTAGCAATTACTAGCAGGAACTGCAATCACTGGAAATCACTGGCAATCACTGATAATCACTAGTAATCACTGGTGATCTCTGGCATGCAATGGCATTTAATCCCAATTGCTGGCATTCACTGGTAATCACTGGAAGTCACTGGTCATAACTGGCAACTACTAGCAATCCCTGGTCATAATTGGCAATCACTGGTTTTCACTGGTTATCACTCGTAGTCACTGGAATTCTCTGGAAATTACTGGCAATGAATGTAATCTGCTGGAAATCACTGGTGGTCAATGGTTATCGCTTTCAATCACAGGAAATCACTGGCAACTGTTTTGCAAAAATTGGAAATAAATTCCAATCACTGTCAGTCACTTGTCATCAATTGTGATCGCTGGAAATCACTGGCAATCACTGACAGTGACTGGGAGTAACTAGTAATCACTGGCAATCACCGGCAATCACTGGTAATTGCTGGAAATCACTGGTCATCATTGTTAACAAATGGTGATTGTTTGCAATCAGAGGTAGTCAATGGAAATCACTGGCAATAACTGGTAATCTATGGCTGACACTGGCAATCGCTTGCAATCACTGGCAATAAATGGTAACCATTGGCAATCACTGGCAATCACAGGCAACCAATAGTAATCACTGGAAATCACCAGTAATCACTGGAAATCACTGACAATCACTGAAAATCACTTGCAATCACTAGCAATCACTGGAAAAAAAAGCTGTTCATCACTGGCATTTACGGGAACTCACTGGCAATCACATGTAATCACTGGCAATAACTGGCAATCACTGGCAATCACTAGTAATCAATGGTTATTACTGGAAATTACTAGAAATCATTGTAAATCATTAGAAATCACTAGCAATCACTGGTCATTTCTGGAAATCACTGGTCATTGCTGGCAATCACTGGTACGTACTGGAAATCACGGGAAATCACTGGCAAACACTGGCAATCACTTGCAATCACTGGAAATCACCGGTAATCACTCAAAATCATTTTTAATCACTGGAAACCATTGTTTATCACTGGCAATCACTGGCAACCACTAGCAATCACTTGCAAGAACTGGCACTCACTGGTAAGCACAGGCAATCAAGGGTGATCACCGTCAATCACTGGCAATAACTGGCAATCACTGGCAATAACTCATAATTACTTGTACTCGTGGACAATCACGGAATGCACTGGAAATCACTGGAAATCACTGAAAATCATTGGAAATCACTGGAAATCACTGCCAGTTACTTGCAATCAGTGGAAATCACTGGAAATAATTGCTAATGACTGGCAATCAATGGTAGTCACTTGCAATCACTTGCAATTACTGGAAATCACTGGAAATCACTGGCAATCTCTGGTCATTACTTGCAATCACTGGAAATCACTGGAAATCACTGGAAATCACTGGAAATCACTGGAAATCACTGGAAATCACTGAAATTCACCGGCAACAATTGGTACTCACTGGTAATCACTGGCAATCGCAGGCAATCACTGGTAATTACTGGCAATCACTGGTAATTACTGGCAATCACTGGTAATTACTGGCAATCACTGGTAGTCACTGGTCATCTCTGGTAACTACTGGTGATTCTTCGCAATCACAGGTAATCAATGGCAATCACTGGAAATCACTGGCCGACACTGGCAATCACTTGTAATTATTGCCAATCACTGGTTATCATTGGCTATCACTGGCAATCAATGGAAATCATTGGCTATCACTGGCAACCACTGGCAAACACTGGCAATCGCTGGCAATCCCTGGAAGTCACTCGCAATCACTAGAAATCACTGGAAATCACTGGTAATCACTGGTAATCACTGGCAACTACTTGCAATTACTGGCAATCACTGGTAATCACTGGCAATTACTTTCAATAATTGGCAATTACCGTACTGATGTTGATATTCGTTCTTTTTCAAATCCATAGTTTAGGGAATCTTTATATTCAAGCACGGGTTTTAATAAAAAAATTACCTAGGTGGTACCTTAGAATTCGTTGAACGAAAAGGCATAATCCTTAAAATCGACGACGACTGGTCTCGACCACCGCAGATGACCGGTTTTTGAGGCCGCATCAGTCTGACGCGGCAGGCCGCGTCAGACTGACAGATCTGACGCGGAAACATTGTTTCCGCGTAAAGACCTGAAGATATGACCGGAGGTGAGATCGCTTCGATTTTGTTCAGGCAATTGTCAGGATTTCAACAAAATTTGTGTACCGGAGTCAGAAAAGTACCTATTTAGGTGGTACTTATTAAATTCGATGAAAAAAATGTTGAGCTACAAACACCAAAAAAATATTTTTAATTGAATATCAACATCAGTAGGGCACTGGATATCAACGATGAG
Source organism: Penium margaritaceum (assembly GCA_023375785.1). Lineage (NCBI taxonomy): Eukaryota > Viridiplantae > Streptophyta > Zygnematophyceae > Desmidiales > Peniaceae > Penium > Penium margaritaceum. Next base: position 111,109 of record SZWC01007853.1, on the reverse strand, counting down.
CACTGAAAATTACTGCAAATCACTGGCAATCACTGGTAATCACTGGAAGTCACTGGTAGTCACAGGCAATAACTGGAAATCACTATCAATCACTGGTGAATTCTAGTAGTCACTAGTAATCACTAGCAATCACTGATAGACACTGGCAATCACTGGCAATCACTGGAAATCACTGGCAATCACTGGCAATCACTAGTAATCACGGGCAATCATTGGTGATCACTGGCAATCACTGGTATTCTGTGGTAATCATTGGTAATCACTGGCAATACTAGCTTGCTAATGAAAACCACTGCCGATAATTGGAATTCACTGCTAATCACTGGAAATCACTAGCTATTTCTGGCAATCACTGACAATCACTGGAAATCACAGCCAAAAAGTAGTTATCACTGGCAATCACCGGTATCACTGGGAATCACTGGCAATCACTGGAAATCACTAGCAATCAATGGCAATGACTGGAAATCACTGGTAATCACTGGAAATCACAGGAAATCACTGGAAATTAATGGTAGTCACTGGCAATTGAGGGAAATTACTGGCAATCACTGGTTTTCACTGGCAATCACTGGTGATTACTGGAAATCACTGGCAATCACTAGCAACCACTTCCAATCACTGACAGTCACTGGTAGTCAATGGCAATCACTGGAAATTACTAGCAATCACTGGAAGTCATTGGTAAACAACTGGCAATCACTGCGATAACTGGCAATCACTGGCCATGACTGGTAATCACTGGCAGTCACTTGCAATCATTAGAAATCACTGGAAGTCGCTGAAAATCACTTGAAATTACTTGAAATCACTGGTAAACACGAGAATGTACTCGACGTCATTGGCAATATCTGGAAATCACTGGAAATCACTGGCATTCCCTTGTGACCACTGGCAATCATTGGCAATCACTGGTAATCAATGTTAATAAATGGCAATCACTGTCAGGAAACTACTTCACATCAGTGATGATCACTACAAATCACTGGCATTCACTGAAATTCACTGGTAATCACTGGCAATCATAGGTGGTCAATGGGAATCATTGGCAATCACTGTTAATCACTGGAAAACTCTAGCAGTCACTGGCCATCACTAGCAATCACTGGCAATCATTGGTGATCACTGGTCATTACTAGTCGTCTGTGGTAATCACGTGTAAACACTGAGAATCAGTAGAAGCCACTGGAAATCACTGCCAATCACTGGAATTCACTGGTAATCATTGGCAATGACTGTCAATATTTGTTAATCATTGGCAATCACTAGCAATAACTGGTAATTACTGGTGTTCACTGGCAATCACTGGTAATTACTGGTAATTTGTTGTAAACACTGGTGATTACTGGTAATCAATGGAAATCACTGGCGGTCACTGGCAATCACTAGTAATCACTGGAAATCACTGCAATCACTGGTAATTAATGGTAATGACTGGCAATCAATGGTAATGACTGGCATTCACTGGTAATCAATGGGAGTCACCAAAAATCATTGGCATTCACTGGAAAGGACTGGCAATCACTGGTAAACACCGGCAGTCACTGGCAATCACTGGCAAGCAATGATAGTCACTGGAAACTACTGGGAATCGCTGGTAACTATTGACAATAACTGGAAATCACTTGCAATCACTGGCAGTCAATGGCAATCACTGGCAACCTCTGGCAATCATTGGTAAACACTCATAATCACTGGAAATCACTGGCAATCACAGGCAATCACTAGTAATCACTGGCAATCACTTGTTATCACTGGTGATCCCTGGTAATGACTTGCCGTCACTGGTAATAACTGTCAACCACTATAACTCAATGGAAATTACTGTAAATCACTGGTTATCACTGGTAATTGATGTTTTCACTGGAAACCTCTGGAAACGACTGGCAATCACTTTAATTTGCTGGCAATCAGTGGTAATCACTGGTTATCACTGGAAATCAGTGGAACTTGCTGGAAAACATTGGTAATCACTTGCAATTACTATTTACCACTGTGAATCATTGGTAATCACTTGTGATCACTTGAAATCACTGGTAGTCACTGTTCATTGCTTGAAATCACTGGAGATCACTGGTGATCACTGTTAGTCACTGGCAATCGCTGATAATCACTGGTCATCACAGGTAACTGCTGGTGATTTTTTGTAATCACATGTGGTGATTGGCAATCACTGGCAGTCACTTGCAATCAATGGCCAACAGTGGAAATCACTGGCAATCATTGGTATCCATTGGCAATCACTGGAAATCAAAGGCAATCATTAGTGATCACTGGAAATTACTGATATAGCTGGTAATCACTGGCAATCACTTGAAATCACTGGAACTCACTGGAAATCACTGGAAATCACTGGAAATCACGGGAAAACACTGGCAATCAATGTTAATCATTTGAAATCACTGGTAATCACTTGCAATCTCTGGATTTCTCTGTCAATCACTGGTAATCACTGGTAATCACTGGCTATCACTAACAATCACTGGCAATCACTAGAAACGTCTTGCAGTCACTGGCAGAAAATAGCAATCAATGGAACTCACTGGCAATCACTGAAAATTGTTGGTAAACAACTGGCAATTGCTTTTGATCACTGGAAATTACTGGAAATCACTTGTAATCAATGTTAATCATTGTCTAATCATTGAAAAGCACCTGTGTCACAGGCAGTCACTGGCAACATCTGGTCATCACTTGCAATAACTGGAAACCTATGGTAATTACTGGCAATTAATGGCAATCACTAGTTATCACAGGCAAACACAAGCAACCACTGGCAGTCACTGGAAATTGCTCATTATCAGTGGCAACAACTATTAATTACAAGAAATCACTTGCAATCACTGGCTACCACTGGCAATCACTGGAAGTTACTGGAAATCACTGGTTATTACTGGCAAACTCTGTAAATCACTTGCAATCATTGGAAATCACATGAAAGCACTGGCAATCACTGGGAGTGAAAAAAAATCAATGGCAATCACTAGGAATCACTTGCAATGAACAAAAATAACTGGCAATCAGTGGCCATCACTGGCCTTACCTGGAAATCACTGGCAATCACTGTAAAACACTGGCAACAACTGGCAACGACTGGAAATGACTGGAAACCACTGTTTATCATTGGTGATCACTGGTAATCACTGGAAATCACTGTCAATTACTGGCCATCACTGGTAATCAATGATGATCACTGGAAATCACAGGCAATCACTGGTAGTCACTATTAATCACAGGCAATCACTGGAAATCACTGGAAAACAACAGCAGTCACTGGACATCAATAGAAATCACCATTAATCACTGGCAATCACTGTCAATCCCTGGAAATCACTGGCAACCACTAGTCATCACGAGTGATCATTGCTGATCACTGGTAATCACTGGTAGTCTGTGGTAATCACTGGTGATCACTGGCAATCTCTGGCCATCACTAGTAATCACTGGAAATCACCGGTCATCACTGGGAATCACTGGAAATTTCTGTAAATCACTGGCAATCACTGGCAATCACTGGCAATAACTGATAATTACTTGCAATTACTGGTTTTCACTTGCAATCACTGGTAGTCACTAGTAATCACTGGCAATCACAAACAATCACTGGCAACCACTGCCAAACACTTGCAATCACTTGCAAAAGTTTGTAGTTGCAAGAGGAACAATACTCCAAGAGGAACAATACTCCAAGAGGAACAGCACTCTGACGCTGCTGACGATTCCTATGGGAAACGGGTGGAATTACCAAGGATTATAGGCCTGGGATTCCGTGGCGGCCCCATGACTGGCAGTTTGTGTCATTGACGGGTCGTCAGAGGCGTACTGGCAGTAGGTCATGTACTCAACGGCTTCCTCCTGCTCGTAGTTGGTAGTCGGGTCGTAGTCGTCGCCGGGATGATACCCGAGACTGTGGCGGTGAACACGCGAGCATACCTCATGCTCCACCCTCTCCTTGTAGTACACAATACCGGCGTCGATGCAGTCGCGCTCACACGCGGCCACAGGTGAGGTCAGGATGGGCTCGATTTCAGGTGTAGACGCCAGGGCGCTGAGTGTCCCGCTGCCTAGTAGATAAGCTATTCAACAATGAGGTTGCAGATGCAGCGAGCACTGTTGCAGCAGCTATTGTAGGAGTAGTGGTTGCCGATGGGCTGAGAAAGGTGCAAGAGAGTGGCAGCCGAGAAACCCGGCCAAGGCCACATGTGTGGTTGCAATCGTTGACGGCGGTATGCTCTTCACTGAGACGCAAAATCTGCTGGAAAGAGGTACTACAAACCAGTGCTGATACTGGTGCTGCCAAGAGGGGCAGCCCGGGAATGAGTCGGATGCCTTGAGTGGTCTTGTGCACGCCTGTCACTGAGAATAGGAGTTCGCTGTGGAGAGGTCCACAAACCTGTGCTGCTTCCAGTTCTGCCAACAGAGGCAGCACGAGGTTGATCCGGATCTGGACACAGCTGTCCCTTGTGGCAGATTGTGAAGCCGTGCGTGTCAGCGGGGACGAGGCTCAGTTGCATGCCGCCACAGTGGCTCCGGCTGTTGCTGCTGCTGTCACTGCCGGTGAGAAGGGCACAACCACGACAACTGCTGTGGCTTAATGCGACTTCCGTTGCTGGTGTTGAGGATATAGCATGCAAAGATCCGTCACACTGCTGCCCGAGGGAGGGGTAAGGGACACATGATGCCCGACCACTGGTGGCTGAGATGGAGGCTGGCAGCGGCAAGAACACTGCTGGGGGAGTGTGTGGAGATGGCACCGTCAAACGGGCGGTATGGCTCCATGGGCCTGAGGGGTACGGAACTGTAATGAGATGACCGTCAGGATGGCCGGGAGCCTCATGACGTAGACACCGACAGAGGCAGGGCAAGTGCAACACAATTGAATACAGCAGGGGCAAGGGTGTCGCCGTGAACATCCCTGGTCGACCCAAATCGACGGGGCTAGGTCCAAGACTGAATGAGCGGAAGGCTTGAGCCTCCCTGCTCTGATACCAATAGGTAGCGATGCATGCTAGGGTGGGCAAGTAAGCACACAAAAAGCTAGAACCGCTGCGACGCCATGGATCAAGAAAGCTTGAGTTACGTGAAAAATTAGCACGGAGCAATGAGTTAGTACCAGTCACAAGGAAGCGAGATGATATGTGCCATTTGACCGGGCCACTCATGCGAGGTGCTTGTCGTGGGGCCCTGGACGCCACCCAGGGATCGAACCCAACCCTAGAGCAAACGAGCTCCAGGTGGTTTCTCACACACCGGTGTGAACCAGACATATGGTCCCGAGGGATCAACAACCCGACTTCACTCGTCTAATGCATGCATGAGAGAAAGAAACTCAAACCAAATTGACCACGAGCTTATGTGGATGCATGCATCCTTGTGAAATGTGTGTCCCTTACTGAGCTACAAAAGTACAAAGCACGTAAGTTTTCATCACTGCGTGCAAGCTCTCCATTAAATTGGTGTTGGTGATGGGACCACGTGAGTACTTGGTAGTGGAGCCACCATTATACTCTTCATGATGTGCCCCATTGTTGTACCTGAGAGCTTTAATCCAGCTCAAACACCAGCAGTGATAATGTGTGTGTGAACAGAGTCCAGAGGTCACTAGCGTGTGTTACACCGATAACCAAGAGCCATGGAATGGGGCAAGATCTATTCATAGTTATACAGAGTGTAACGCAAACAAGGAACGTGTCAGGTTGATCGGGCCACCAACACAAGATTCTCGTCGTGGGACCCGGATGCCACCCAGTGATCGAACCCAACCCTAGAGCGAATGAGCTCCAGGTGGTTTCTCACATGCCGGTATAAACCGGACATGTGGTCCCGAGGGACTGTAGGCTATTGTGCTAGACAAGCTACCACTAGCTAGAGAGGTGCATGGAATTCATGGTGCATGGAGCACGCAGAAGCCATGGTTGGTTTCCATGGATGTTGGAAACGGAAGGAGTAAACAAGTCACAGGTCACAGAGGTGATAGGAGCGGGAGCGAGAGAGCGAGCGAGTGAGCTCGTTGCTCGCTCGCTCTATCTCGCTACCCTCAAGGGTTGTGGATTTGAACCACCACTCCACTGATTTTTCATGCAACCTGCCAAATGCATCACCGGCTAAGAAACGGGTAGCAACGAGGTTTGGGTGAGAACCTGGCTCTGTTTTGTGACATGAGTACGTTTAAATATAAGACACATGCAAGATGTTGAGGCACAAGAGCATCCACGGCTGGTGAAGCCCCTCAGCCACTTAGTGGCTCGCTACTATCTGATTTCAACCCAGACAATCTGAACATTGCTTGTAGCTACACGCTCACACACAAAATAATATTCCACATTGACATGCTTCGTGCGAGTGTGATGCATGCCATCGTGCTCAGCAATAGCTTTCGTGCTTTGATTGTCGTAGCACAAAGCGATTCAGTTGATGGAAATACACAACTTTTATAACATTTGGCATAGCCAAACACTCTCACAAGTCCCTGCACCAAAAGAAACATACTCTACGTCACTAGATATGTGTGCCACAAAGCCATGCTTGCCACTTTTCCCTGAGATCACTGACCCTCCAACAAGATAGAAATAGCCAGTGCGACTGTGAGCATCAGCATCATGCGTCCAATCACTATCAGTGTAACCGTCAACCACCAATGACATCTGCGCCCGGTTATAGAGGCCGACGTGATTAGTAGAGAGTGCATACCTGACAACACGTAATGTTGCCTCCATGTGCCGTGCCCTTGGGCACTGTGAGAACTCAGCACGAAATTTCACTATGAAGGCGACGTCTGCTCTTGTCGTGGTGACCAGGTACATCAGAGACCCTATGACTCGCAAGTAGTTGATCACATCCACTGGCTCCCCAAGCTTTGGCACGTCCAGTGTTTTAAACAACCTTTGCCTGGTTGGCATCATCACTGTTGAAGCAGTGGACATAGACTCTAGTAGGGAGGCAAAGCGCTCTCCTAGGCTCTTGACGTATGCGACCTCGCGAATGTGGAGAGCACGACGAGCATGATCATGCTTAATTTCCATGCCCAAAAAGACATGAACCGGACCCAAGTCTTTCATCTTGTATGCCGACCGCAACAAGGACTTAACAGACGCCACTGCCTCTGAACTCGGTGATGCAATCAACAAGACATAAACATAGACAAGGATGGTGGCAAACGGTGCAGACCATGGGGAGACAAAGAGGAAGAGATCCACCATGCTACATTGGTTTCCCCCCTTCTCCAAGGTGGAGTAAATCTCCTAGTTCCAACACCATGGTGACTGCTTGATACCATATATAACCTTTCGCAGTCTCCAGACTCTGTCGGTGCCGTAAGAGAACCCTGGGGCCTACACCATATAGATCTCCTCAACCAGCCATCTGTATAGGAATGTGTTTTTCACGTCCATCTACTCGAGCTCCCAATCATGGCGTGCTACGAGACTTAGACTACACCGAGCTCCGATGTAGCATCCAACGGGAGCAAATGCCTCGTTGCAGTCAACACAAGGGACTTGGGAAAATCCCTTGGCAGTGAGACATGCCTTGTACGTGTCAAGCTCACCGTTGGGCGTTTACTTCTGGCAAAAGACCCACCGTACATTGATGGTCTTGTGTCCTGGAAGTAGATCAACCAGCTCGTATATGGAATGGTCATGTATAGATCTCAGCTCGTCCAGCATGGGAGCCTCCCAATGCTGTGAGTCGGGCACTGCACATGCCCGTTGAACTTTTATCGGATCAGGCGACAAGGGCATGGAAGCAACGGCTGCGTGACACTCTGCAACGCTGCCAAGGATGGCGGATTGAAGTGTGTGCTTGTGCTCTGTTGTGAGTAATGCATATCCAAGGGTAGAGCTATGGTGGACAACCCCTGTGGCCAAGCCCAAGGCGTCCATGCCGGTTGGCAATGCTGGTGACTGTGCAGGTTGCGACTGAGAACGGCGGGAGGAGGAAGATGTGACACTGGAGGAGTGGGTAGGAAGTGCTTGTAGGTGTCCGCCACGGACAAAAGGTGAAATGGGTGCATGACTGGGAGGATCACTGGACGGAGGCAGGACAGAGGCAGACTGACTGGGTACGAGAGGGGTGAGCGGACTTGATGGGTTCGTACAGGAGTGTACACTATATAGGGACTCAGATGGGACATGTGGTGACAAGATAGGGGATGTCAGAGCTCCAAGCAAGCAAGAAAACATGGACGAGAGGGACTTAGAGGATGGTATAAGCACCATGTCGGGTGCCTAGGGATGCTTCGAGGGTGAAGGCTACTGGGAAGGAATAACAGCAGGGACTATAGGGACAACAGGGATCGCAGGGCCGACCTCCCCCGAAAACCGAGAGAGCAACATTAGGAAGGCAGCGGGTGAGTGAAAATAGAGATTATGAAAAAAGATAGACTCAAAGAATAGGGCATCATGGGACTCAATGACGCACGGTGCTCAAGGTCCCAGAAGCGCCAAGCTTTCGACTAGACAAAAACACACAAGAAGGGACAAATGTGCCTACGCGGGGAGAGCTTCCCATTGTGAAGGTCCTCGGGAAGCCAGACAGACGCAATTCTCCCCTAGATCTGAGCAAGGCCAAGTTCGGCACGAGTGTCATACCAGCACTCAAAAGGAGTGACGGTGCCAGGGACAGGACCGTGCGGAGCATGGTTCCTGACCCAGGTCATGTCACTCATGGCCTCAAAGGAAAACAGGGAGAGGAGGGGCCAGATTCAGACAAAAGGGTGTGAACGCTATCGGCAAGTATCTGATTCCAGTGCTGAGGGACTCTGTTCTGTTGGGATGTGTAGGGAGCAAACGTCTCTAGACACACCCCGTTGGTCTGAAGGAACCTGTTGTTTGGGCCAAGGAACTCACCGTCCCGGGCACTACAAAAGACATGCAGTGAGCATTGACACAAAAATTCAGCTTACACAAGCCAGGATTCAATGACCACACATACATTGCTCTTCTGACGAAGATTGAAGGTCAAGCATAACTAGGAGAAATCAGAAAAAGAACATAATGTTGACATGGTGTGCCCCTTGCCATGAGTGCCGTTGATCGTAATCCTTAGTTGGACCAGTAAGGAGTGATCAAACACCTGATCTGACTTTAGATTTAGATTTCTTGGATTTTTCCGTTGAGGATTGAGCTTTGAATCGTTCAATTTGAGTGAGTATTCAGAAAGTTAGCCTAGCCCGAAGTTTGGGTGTTGGGCGGGTGAAATCTGGTACCCGCCATGGGTGGCGGGATGATCCACCTCCAGTGATCCGAGTTCATCTCCAATGAGCTCCAAATGCACCTAGGCCATGAATGAAGTTACCAGAGGGATCTCCTTGAACAGGGAGAGCTTCTCCTTGACTTCTGGGCGAGGAAAGGCACTCTGACGGGTCATCATCGAAGCGCCTCCCGTTTCTCAGCGTGCAAGGCAAGGTGGACGGTGTCCACCAAGGGTTACTTTGACGGTCGTAGCAGGGACTCTACTGCTCCGATTTAGGCGTGCTTGGATGCGTTGGAAATATTGCATCACAGGTTATAAGTATCTGATGTAATCTCACTATACTAAGTAATAAAGACGTGTTTTGATTCAGTTCTCCTGAATGCGACGTGTTCTGCCCACTCACATCCGTGCTCCTGAAGCTCCACACTCAACCATTGGTGTCCATTGGCTACTCCAAACATTGGTTGCGTGTATCAGTGAGAGCCAGGAATCCTTGAGGTTACGTCCATACCCATGAGTTCCAACAAAGAGTTATGGACCCACGTGCCTAGAAGGACCCTAGCTCTACAAATTTCACGCTACCGCCGCACGTCATGGCAACGACCGAGCAAGAGAGCATCGGCGCCATCTCGAAGTTTGAGAGGAACGGCTTCTCTTTCTGGAGGTGATCATTTGACGTCTACCTTGATGACAAAGGCCTGCTTGAGCTGGTCAACGGTAAAGAAACCGCCCCTCCGGATACCGCGACGCCGGAGGAAGTAGACAAGTACAAGAAGTGCAACAAGAAGGTGTTTGCTTTGTTGGTGTTAGCGCAAGCTCTGACGTAGCACGCACTGATTCAAGGATGCACGAAGGTCGCGGAGGACTGGAAGAAGCTCTGTACCATCTACGATTCCACCAATCTTGCAAACCATCTCTTCACCTTTGAGAGGCTTGTCATCCTCCGAGCCAACGAAAGCGACAACATCATGGAGATCCTGCAGCAAATCGAGTCCCTCACTGCCGAGTGTGTAGCCATCGGATGGAATGTTGACCCCCAGCTGCAAGCCATGATCCTCCTTCTTACCTTGCCAGACAATTGGAGTCCTATGATCACCGTCATAGGCCGCTGGTCCGCCAATGAGCTGAAGTACCCGAAGGTGGCTGAGTACGTCCGCAATGAATGGATGTGGCATCTGTTGAATGTTTTTGCCCCTTGTTCAGTGTTGTAGGACGGATCAGGAATGCTCTGCCCCTTGTGGAGGTATGACCCCTAGATCCGTTGTAGTGTGACTCAACTATGCTCTGTCTCTTGTGAGATATGACCTGTGAGTACACCATGTGGGTGAGTGGTTACCTTGGCCATTTTGTTGATTTGGCCAAGTGAGAGGTCATGAGGTCGATCCTGGCCCCATGCATATCTTGTTTGCTGTGGAAGCTTCCAAGAAAGAAAGTCCGTAGCTTCTTGGACGCTACATGGTTGGTCTGTCACCTTGACACTAGGATGCTTATGTGTCAAGCCCACAGTGCAAGTCTATTGGTGACGTGGCTGGTTCAGGCCACTTCCCACGAATGTGCTTTTGAGTTCTAGGACTGGACAGACAGCTATAAAATGACTTGTCTTGCATGCTGATCAATTAACCCTTGCTTGATGCTCTCTTGCGCATTGACGACTTGACCTCTTCTTGAGATATAATGCTAAGGCGTTAGTACTCTTGAAGGTGAAGTGTATGCCTGATTAAGTTTGGGGTGCATGACACATGTCAACAAAGGAAGAAGGCCTAAAAACCTTTGTGAGCTTTTCGGTTTTGCGGTTTCTCTGCCAGAGGTGGTTAGCTCAGTAGCTAACAAAGGGTTATGGGCCCACTCCTCTGGTTAGGGAAGTTTCACGCACGCAACCGCTAAGGTCACAAGCAGTGAGAGCACCTTCGCTCTCACCCAACTTCTTTGATTGCAGGGAAACATCAGCAGGAGGGGAATGCAACACATCTGCACCTTTCTACCTTGGGAGCTGACATCAGCCTACATCAGCCTACATCAGCCTACATCTGCTTGCAACGGCCAATGTTAACAGGGGAAGCAGTTTCCTCTTCTCACCAACAGCCTACAGCGGCCTCAAACACAGGTTCATCGGCATCAACAACAGGTGCAGCAGCTGAAGCAGTTGTAGTTGTAGGGATGGCAGGGACAGGGGAACCAGGGAATCATTCGCCCATCCTCAAGTTTGATGGAGAGGGGTTTGCACTCTGGAAGTGGCAGTTTGAGATCATCATGGATGACAGAGATCTGCTAGGATATTTTGACGGAAGTATCCCAGCACCAAAGGAGGAGGGTGCTGACCTTGTGGCATGGGTCAAGCTCAACAAGAAGGCTCTCGCCATTCTTGTTTCCTCCATACAGCCCTCATTCCTTTCACACATCAGCGGTTGTACAGTGGCAGCCGCGGCATACGCCAAACTCGGCAAGGTGTTTCAGTCCTCCTCACTTGCAAACCGTCTCTTCACTCTACAAAACCTCATCAGCATGAGGCTTGGTGAAGGGGAGGATGTCTCCGCCTTTATGCAGAAGTTTGAGACGCTCTTGCAACAAGCCACCGGCATGGGGTGGGACCTGAAATCCGACATGCAGGCCATAATTTTTCTGATGACGCTGCCGGAAAGTTGGGGCCCCATGATAACGGTGATTGGAGGGTGGACTGAAGATCTAGTTTCCTACACCACCGTCTCTGAGTATGTGCGGAATGAAGCAATGCGTCGTAGGAGTAGTGAAGCAAACATGGCTGCCTTTGCCTCACGGAGCAGGGGCACCTTCCGCAATTCCTCATCCTCTGGGTACAAGGGAAACAATAGCACTAGCAACAGTGGAAGGGGTGCAAAGCACCAAGGAAACTGCCACAACTGTGGCAAGGCTGGACATTGGGCTCGAGAGTGCTGTGCACCCAAGAGAGAGGGAGGAGACGGGGATGAATGGTGAGGGGGAAATGGTGGGAAGGATCCCACAAGCTTGATGGCTGAGTGTGCCTCCAACAAAGAGAGGGCGATACTCAGGCCAGGAGCCTATGGCCTTGACTCGGGCACAAACGAGCACACCACTTACGAGAAGAGAGACTTTATCTCTCTTGTTCCATGTATCAAGAACTTCAGAGTCGCCAATGGCAAGGTTGAGGCCGCTGAGGGGATTGGTGACAAGCTGGTCACAGTGGGTGTCAATGGTGGAGTTTCCCACCTCAAGCTAGAGGGGGTGGTCTACTTGCCCTCCTTCACAGCCAACCTGCTCTCCGTCTCTAAGATAACTGACCATGGCATGACAGTGGTCTTTACAGAGAAGGAAGCGGTGATGGTTCCTACGAAGGACATCAACATCTCCTACTCTGCCAAGAAGGTTGTCGCACAGGTTCCTCGCGTTGATGGACTCTACGTCTTGCAGACCAAAATGACAACTTCAACGGCTGAATCTTTGGTCGAGAGTGATGATGAGGAGAGCAGCGATGCAGAATCAGATGAGGAAGGATATGTTGGAGCTGCGGAAGAAGTGGCAGCAGATGATTCGGCAACAAAACCACAAGCAAATGCAGCCACTGGGGCTGTTCATTCTAGCCTATGCACATCCTCCAAGAACCTGTGGCACAAGCGCTTTGGGCACGTGGCTCATCGCACATTGGAGCTCATGGGAAAGCAGGAGCTAGTACGTGGGATGGAGCTAGGTGATGAGGTGGAGGGAGCGCAGATCATGTGTGAGCCATGCCTTCAAGGCAAGGCAAAAAGGAAACCCTTCAAGCGCAATGGAACGCGTGCTCTCGCACCTCTTGATCTCGTCCACTCTGACGTATGTGGTCCCTTTCGCATACTGTCGAATGGAGGCAGCAGATGTTTCCTCACATGCATCGACGACAACAGCCGCAAAGTCTGGATATACTTTCTCAAAAAGAAAAGTGAGGTGAAGGAGAATCTGCAGGCCTTTGTCGCTATGGTTGAGCGACAGAGTGGAAAGAAGGTGAAGGCATTCAGGACAGACAACGGGGGAGAGTATGAAGCTTCCAGGGAGTGGCTCTAGACACAGGGCATTGAACACCAGAAAACTATGCCCTACTCACCTGAAAGCAACGGCGTAGCAGAGAAGATGAACCAGACGCTCCTAGGCATGACAAGGTGCATGCTCTTTGACGCCAAGCTTCCTCCTAGGTTCTGGGCTGAAGCAGCACGTACGGCTACCTACCTTGTGAACCTCACACCTGCAGCAGCTCTGCGAAGGAGAGGCAAGAAGAAGCAGACAGAGCAGTTGAAGACGCCTCAAGAAACATGGTCAGGCAGGAAGCCGGACGCATCCCATCTCAATGTGTTCGGTTACACCGGGTTTGCCAAGGTCCAAGCCGGTGAGGGCCCTGGAAAGCTCGATGCAAGAGCACGAAAGTGCATTTTCATCGGCTATGACACCGCCCACAAAGCTTATCGACTGTGGGACCAAGGAGCCAAGAAGGTCATCTGCAGCAAAGACGTGGATTTCCACGAAACGTCTCTGAGTAAGGGAGAGCATCTCGAACTCGAGAACGCTCCAAAACAGGGAGAGTGGCTCACTCTCCTAGAAGAGGGAGACGAAGTGTTAGCTACTGAGCTAACCACCTCCGGCAGAGAAGCCGCGAAACCANAGCTCAAGTCGTCAATACGCAAGAGAGCATCAAGCAAGGGTTGATTGATCAGCATGCAAGACAAGTCCTTTTATAGCTGTCTGTCCAGTCCTAGAACTCAAAAGCACATTCCTGGGAAGTGGCCTGAACCAGCCACGTCACCAATAGACTTGCACTGTGGGCTTGACACATAAGCATCCTAGTGTCAAGGTGACAGACCAACCATGTAGCGTCCAAGAAGCTACGGACTTTCTTTCTTGGAAGCTTCCACAGCAAACAAGATATGCATGGGGCCAGGATCGACCTCATGACCTCTCACTTGGCCAAATCAACAAAATGGCCAAGGTAACCACTCACCCACATGGTGTACTCACAGGTCATATCTCACAAGAGACAGAGCATAGTTGAGTCACACTACAACGGATCTAGGGGTCATACCTCCACAAGGGGCAGAGCATTCCTGATCCGTCCTACAACACTGAACAAGGGGCAAAAACATTCAACAAATCTCTCCCTTGCACCTTGCGTCAGTGACCATCATCATTCGTCATCACTTGCGTTGACCATGCCAATACCTTGCCTGCCCGCCTGGTGGAGATCCTTGTCCAGTGGCTTTGTAAGCATGTCAGCCCGGTTGAGCTTGGTACCGACATACTCGCGCTCCACTGTCTGCTTGTAGACCAAGTCTCGAGCGTAGTGGTAGCGGATCTCGATGTGCTTTGTGCGCCTCGACAGAACGGGGTTCTTTGACATGTCAATGGCGCTCATGTTGTCAATCTTGATGACCGTCGCCGTTGCTTGTGGTGCATTTATCTCAGATAGCAAGCTTCGTAGCCACTGCATCTCTTTACACACCTCAGCCAAGGCGATGTACTCAGCTTCAGCTGTTGACAGAGAGACACATTCTTGCTTGCGACTTGCCCAACTGACTGCACCTCCATTCAACATACACACAAAGCCGGAGGTAGATTNGTTTGCACTCCGAGCTCATGGGTGTGCTGGCAGGTTTGCAATCTGCCATGTCGTATCGTTTGAGGATGGAGTCGATGTATTTTGTCTGGTTCAGGCTGATTGTACCTGCTGCTCTGTCGCGCTTGATGGCAATTCCAAGATAGAAGTCAAGAGGACCCATGTCCTTCATCTCGAATCTGCTACTCAGCTGCCCCTTGAGATCGTCTAGCAGCTGCGTTGAAGAGGAGCATAGAATCAGGTCATCAACGTACAAGGCGACCAACATTGTTCCTTTGTCACTCTCATGCACGTACATGCTGGGATCATTATCGCAGTGCATGAAGGACTCCTTGGCCATGAACGTGTCCATCTCCTGGTACCAAAGTCTTGGCACTTGTTTTAGCCCATAGAGTGCCTTCACCAATCTGCACACCTTGCCCTCAGGAGCATCAACCCCCTCCGGAACCTCCATCAATACCTCCTTGTCAAGTTTGCCGTAAAGGAAGGCTGTCTTGACATCCATCTGGTGGACCTCCATTTTCTCGGCAGCAGCAATGGCGAGCATTGACCGGATGGAGGCAAACGTCACAACTGGAGCAAAGGTCTCATCGTACTCTGCGCCAGGCCGTTGGGAGAACCCCTTTGCTACCACCCGTGCCTTGTACTTGTCTATCTTGCCATCCTGTTTCCTTTTTACTTTCAGCACCCACTTGGACCCCACAACGTGAGCCCCGGCAGGTCTGTCCACCAGCACCCATGTCCCATTCTCTTCAATGGAGCTGAGTTCACTGCGAATTGCTTCGTCCCACTCT